>JANHFK010004387.1:0-10721 GCA_036250565.1 Sibynophis collaris
AAACCCCGGAGTCTGCGTTTGGACCGCCTCTCAGGATTAATAAATCCGTCATCGAGGGTGGCCCTCGATAGCGTGGACCAAAGTACCATAAAAAACTTTGAGGGCTGGCTTTTCTACAGATGGGTTTATATGCAAGTACTGTATACAGTATATGGTAGGTCTCAGAAAGGGAACATTGAAATTCGAGTTTACCCTTAGCCATGGGAGCTCATTAGATGATTTTCAACCAGTTGTTAGCTGAGAAGTTTAAATTTCAAAACACAGCCACAAAATTGGGTTCAGTTTATCTGCAGACCAGAGCTCAAAGGTTGTTTTTTTTAAGCCTGTGATGGCCTTAAAATCATACATTTTTATAAAAGATGTAACAGTTTTCAGTTTCTCTCCCATTACTGCAGTTAAGGAATTGAAAGTCAGCTTATCTGTAGGTGACACATTTCTCATGGCATTTTGGTTGAAATTCCAAGGGTTGGTTTATTCAACAGATGGGTTTAGCTGCAATTATATATGGTAATTCAAATATTTGTTGTTATCAGAAAACTTGGGGAAAAAAGGTGTACATCATGAGCTTCTGGAAGAAAGCAGGGACATTACTCTAATGAAAAAATGTATTACTGAATTATATTCTCCATTGAGGATCTGTGACCTCAGTTTTCTGCCCTGGATGGGTAGAACAAGGTTACATAAAGAATTGGAGATCACATCAGTATATGTCTTATTTGAACATTTATTTTTTGGTAAGTGGAATTACTATATTATCATATTATGGAAACCCAGTTGCTGCAAAACTAAGGTTCTTGTCTAAGCACAATTTTATTCTCATTAATCATCTTTGGAAGACATGGGCATCTGATATTATACATGCTGAAATTTCATATACATGTTTAACTCCTTTCTATATGAAACCAGCTAAATTTCTTTGGTTCATCAGTGTGCTGGACAAAGGCTGCAGTGCTTGACTTTAACCCTGTCAGGACTATTACAACATATGCATTAAAATTGCTGTCATGTGACATTTTGCAACTTTTCCCCATCCGCGGAATTGGGATGGGTGTGGCCTGCACGTGATACATCTGTCCCCCAGGCTGCCAGTTTGACGCCCCTGGTGTAGTGTAAGTAAAATAATAGTAAGTAAAAATTGGGTGTGTGTGTGTAAACTTCCCATATGGTTGTTTACTTCACACATATTCCTCTATACAAATTCTAATCCCAACACTAGCAGTGCCCTTTATATAGCCAACTAATATCAGTAAAATTGGATTTGGTTCTTTGTTTCTCTTCCATTCTCACATGTTCTATATAAAGGAGATAAGAAAATGATACAAAGGAGATAAGATAAAGATGATTAGAAGAGTCACATTTAAGTTTCTTCTAAGGATGTCAGCAAATTGTTCTCCAAAGTTAACAAATACAAATTATTTTCCAGCTTAATTACTTCTACCATCCTGGTTAACAGCACGTCTTATATTAGACCCCCAGCATGCTGCTATTTGTGTCTAGGTTCGTTTATTAAGTTAAGCCATCATGTGACCAGTTTGGTTTTAGCCCACTGTGTTGTGTGAACTCAGCTGCGGCTGTTGTTTTTAAACTATGGTTTATTGTAAAAGGAGAGCTACAATAAAGGTCTACATTCAACCTTTATTCTGTGGGGAAACAAACCAAACAAATCCGATAGTAGCTGTTAAAGTTTTATGTTCTCAACAGAAAAAAATGTTTTCTAATTTAAAGCAATGGCCACAATTTAATAATTGTGGTTATCTTTCCAACAGGAAGAGAGGGAAATCATTTCTGAGAAGGAGAAAAAGATACAGCAAAACAAGGTCATAAAGTATATTAAAAAAGTAACAGCAACAGCACAAGTAATGACAATACTTTATATACTCAGTCAATTTAAACTGCAATCCTTCCTCAGCTGGTTTTGTTCCCTGAAATCTCATTAAAAAAGGCAGTGATGTGTTTTTAATGTCAAAATACTATTTAATTCTTGTCATCTTCCTTTGCTGAGGCTAACACAATAGCAAACAGATCTTCTGTACAAGAAAACAATAGTTTTCTGAAGAATGGATACAAAATATGAGCCTCTGTGAAATAAATCTTGCTACAAACAAAACCATGCCATCACAGGCAATAGAGGGAAGAAAAGTTCTAAATATTTATGTTGGCAGTTTTCTGTTGACCAGAAATTTATTTCCAAACAAACCATCATCTTACCTTGTCATTGTACATGAAGTACTGGATTCTATCTTTTCTTCCTGATGTGAAGAAGCATCAGAGCTAGACCTTTTCTTCCTAACCAAGGTTATGGCTTCCAGGTTTTTCACAGAATTCAGCTGATGCTGAATAGAAAAGCCAATTTCAGCACTTTGTAGTATATTTCTTGCAGAGGTGGTATTCAGCAGGTTCTGACCAGTTCTGGAGAACTGGTAATGGAAATTTTGAGTAGTTCTGAGAACCAGTAAATACCACCTCTTACTGGCCCCACCATGATCTATTCTCTGCCTCCCGAGTCCCAGCTGATCAGGAGGAAATTGGGAGTTTGCAGTTAACCTTCCCCTGGAGTGGGGTGGGAATGGAGATTTTACAGTATCCTTCCCCTGCCATGCCCATCAAGCCACATCCACCAAGCCATGCCAAGCCCACCACGCCCATCAAAATTGAATCCCACCACTGGTTTCTTGCCTGATAACTTTACTTTTGTATAGCAACATGCTGATTTTCTTGTCAATGTATTAAAGACCTTTTAAGTCTGATGAATGGATGAGTAGAAGGCTATGGAAAGTTCTAATATTTTCATTTTACAAAAGTCTGTCCAACTTTTAACCTTTGTTGTTTCTCTTTAGAGCTTTTTGGGTTTCTTCCCCTTTTTGCATAGATTAACTTCTCTTGACAATTCAAATGTTGAAAAATCAAGAAAAATGTAGATAAAATTTGGATAAATAGGAATAGAGATTATTTTCCCAATATTTTTCAAAACAGTATTGTACAGTATTTATAACATATAAATTCATACTTGCATACATTAAATATATTAGTTAATATATTTGTTTATATCATGATATATTGTTCATAGCAATGGTTCAATGGATTGGTTAACCCATTGAATATTTCTAAAGCAAAGGTGCATCATGAATGTATGAATGTACGTATAATACACATCAACTCAATTAATTCAATGAAGCCTCCTCTTAGAATATGTGTGTTACTTCATAGTGGTAAGTTCTATACCCTTGCACTGGTAGAAAGTTCTTTCAAATGCAGTGAAACCACTGCATAGAAATGGGAAAGGAATACAAATATAGACTAAAAACAAAAATGATTCTTTTATTGTGGTTCAACTTTATGAAAGGTTTTGATAATGGGACCCAGAATTGGGTCCTGAAAGTATCTGAATGTCTCTAAAAGCAGTAAAAGTCATGCAACATGATTTTTAACACTTAGTACCTTTTGCAGTCCTACTGCTTTATTTAGTATTATTGGATTTGTTGGCTACCTATCAGACAGCAGCATCTACAATATACTAGCTGAGAGTTCAACAGGGCCTGGATTGTTGAAATGAGGTTATGCCCTAGCCTAAATTCATAAATAGCTTCATGCCATAGGGGACACTTGGCCCTTAATGATAACAATAGATCTAGAAGTACCATCAAGGGACGGACGAGATCTTTTTAGTGAGGTGGCACTTTTATTTATCTTTTTACCAAAAAAAGTTGAACAGAGGTAAATTTTAAACTTTTTGTGAATTCCTCAACAATGAAGCAACTAATCATTATATATGTATGTGCGTGCTCCCATGTGCCATAAATAAACAAGTCAAAGTGGTAAGTAGTTACAGTTGGTAATGAATATAATAGTCAGTGGAGTGGGGAGAGCCATACTACCAAAATGTATATACATCTTTTAAAAAAGGGAAATGAAAGAAAGATTTATAGTGAATTCATGTGCAATTAAAACGGAGATTTTTAACAGCATAAATTGGTTAATACTGTCTACTGGCAATGAAAAAGTCATTAAATAATAAAATGTATAGTAATTATTGCAAAATACAATATTAAAAAAATTGAAATAACAGATTGAATAATTATACAAATTAAATAGAAAAATAAAAATATAAAATAATATCAGAACACAGATGGATCTCAGAATCTAATCCAGTCATGAATTAGTGTACTAGTGTACTGAAGGATGGCAATGTATAGAAATTAAGTGATTCCAAGAAGATCAAAGATAGAAAGAATATACTGAGATTCTGTACAATATCCAAGATAAGAATATATTCCTTTCTTATACAAAAATTCTAATATATAAAGATTATAATAATTCAGCACTCTGGTCATTACCAAATCAGAAGATTATAGAAATTGATTGAATATCTACAGAAATATCACAAGCTACAGGAGAAGAACCAGTCTAACCAAACTCTCAAACTCACAAGATTCATTTTTCTCGCCATGTACATGCATACATCTGAACTAGAATATGTTGTTTCTCCATGTCATATAATATATGTCAATATATGCATAATTTTGTATTTATTTATTTATTTTGTCATGTTAATGTACTGTATGTTTGGGGTGGAGACTCTGAGAGCTGTATGCAACAAAATTCCATTTTAATGTATGGTGATTAGTGTACGTTCAAAGTAACGATAAAGTTATTCTAAGTCTAAGTTTCTAAAACACTATATTAGCCAACGGACTGAAAACCAAAGACTTAACAGAATGTGCATACTATTTTCAATAGCATGTGCTATGCAAACATTGCTTAGGACCATCCAAGGCAAATTAAAGTCCTATTAGAAAGGGAAGAGCTAAATGTTCAAACTGGCTTTTAAAGAGGCCAAGGAATAAGAAGTATTATTGCTCGTATGCAATAGGTAATTGAGAGAGTCAAAAAGAGAGACAAGCCAATATATACTTCTTTGATTATAGAAAGGTCTGTAATTTGGGTGACCATGTGAAATGTGGAATGTACTTAGGAACATGGAAAACCCAGGATAGTTTATTGTACTCTAGTGAAACCTATTCACTGGTAAGAGGTTACAGTCTAAATGGAACATACTGAAACAAATTGGCTGCAGGTCAACAAAAGAATAAGGCTGCATTCTATCCCTTAATTTATTTAATCTATATGCTGAATATATGTTGAGGAAAGCAGGTTTATAAAAAGATGGTATGATTTTACAATTGGAGAAAGAAACTTCAGTAAGCTGTGCTATCAGCTGCAAGTTTTAGAAATGAAACTCAAAAAGCACGGTGAAAAAATAAGATCAAACTAATGACATCAGGTACAACTACCAGCCTTAGAACTGACAATGAAGATATTGAAATAGTAGGTAACTGATTTAAAAAATCAGAAGCTTATCAACAATAAAGCTGTCAACTTGAAAATATTTCAGTCCTGTTTTGCATCTATATCTACAAAGAAAAGAAGTGCCCATGCTTTGCCTGTAACATTATATGAAAGTGAAAATTGGATCTGAAGAAGCAAGATAAAGAAAGAGCATTGACTTATTTTCAAGTATTTTCTATTGGAGAAAACTCCTGACATTATCATGAATACAAACAAATGGATGTAAGAACAAATCAATCCACAGTTCTCACTTGAAACACAAAGGACTTGGCTGAAAATTATTATATTTGTACACTTTATGCAGAGACCTAGTTCTCTTGAGAAGTTTGCAAGGCTGGTAAAATAGAAGGAAAAAAGAAAAAGAGGACAGTCAACAGTAAGGTGGATAAATTCAATGACAATGGCAGTGGACATAATGTCAGAAGACCTGAAGGACCAGGTTGGGGACAGATGACCCTGCAGACTATTTCTATGTGGTTGCTAGGAATCAATACCAACCTGATGTTAATACCAATCTTATGTTATTGTAAGAGCACTCAGAATTGAACTAAAGAAGTTCATTGTTCTTTTTCTTTTCTTTTTACAACATTGTAATCCAGGGGTGTCAAACTCATGGCCCGCGGGCCCATGCTGGCCACCCCCCTCCCTTGTTTTAGCAAAGGGGAAAAAGTTGCGATATGTCACGTGACAACATGTCATTGCGAGTTTGACACCCCTGCTGTAATCCCTTAGTTCAGGGTTGGATTGGGGTAACTCTTCATTAATATTTAAACAAGCTTATTTCTTGCATTCTTTCACAATAGTTGGGGAAGATATATAAAATGAGGATCCAGATTGTTGAGGGGCAATATGCTGACTTTGTAAACTGCTTAGAAAGGGCTATAAAGGGCTATGAAGTGGTATATAAGTCTAAGTGTTATTCCTATTGCTATTTTCTTCCTTCAGTCCCAAACCCTCCATTGTTATATGGAAATACAAAAAAGAGTTTCCATTCAGGTTTGACTGAATTAGAATATAATCATTATATAATCATTATATCATCACCCTAATTTAAGAAAATGTAGCACTCATGTCAATACACATGAAATGATGAGAAAACTAGCAGAACATAAGCATAATTTCCCCTTTCAAATGCCCTCTATCTTACAAGCAAAGGGCCTTTGCTTATGGTCTATGTGTTGCACTTTACCCATTCTTGAGACTATATCAACCTAAAACATACTTCCCCCAGTGCCAAACCCTTTCTCTCATATGTCTCTTCTGTGTTACTAAGGAATTGTGTTGTCCTGAATAAATACCAGCAGGGTCTATTAATGATTAAAATGATTAAATAAAATGATGCCCTTGGTTTTCCTTCCCTTCTCTTAATGCGACCAACCAGTAGGAAAATATCCAGCAACTTTTACACCTGCTGACATATACCTTCCATGTCCTGTGGCTAGATAAATAAAGGCTGAGCACCAGGAAATACTGTGACCAAAATAAATCAGAGCCATCTGTGCACACCCAGTATTTCCTGACCATTATCAGTCCCTTGATTACAGTCATTTATTCTTAGCAAGAAACTTACATCCCCATGGATAAGCTGATGTTACTTATCAAAATCAGAACGATGAGAATTCTGTACAGATTTACCCTGTATTAAGTGAGTGTTGCATATTCCTTAATTAGGATGAGTGTTGCATATTCCTTAATCAGGGTGCATTGGTTTCTGCACTTCGTCTTCCTGTTTTAAAGGTATGCATCTTTCGGTCCATTTCATGCTCCAGCTGATTTGAGGTGTCAATCAAATGCAGAAGAATGGTAGCTGTTTATTTTGATTAGTAATTTGTTGTATAGAGAGAAAGAAAGAGGGACAGAGGGGAAGGGAAAATATTTGTTTGCATCGGATAGCTCATTTATAGAATTTTCTCCCCCTGAAATAAATTATTTTGACTCCGAGCTTAGACTTCTGAAGAAGAGCATTCTTTCTGTTTTATCACAGGGAACCGAAGTATTGGGGTGAGCCTCTGTTCATGCATTCAAACAAGTGATGCATCACTCACTGCATGAGAAGCTATCACAGCATGTAGCATAGCAACCTATTATAATCTGATCTTCTGCCAATAAGAATGGTTATTGTTCAGTAATGGCTGCCCAGGGTTGCTTATTGATTCATCAGCATGCTGATGCCTGCAGGCATTAAAGTTCACTAACCTGCTACAACTGTTTAATAAAAGTGATAATCTTCTGTGTCTGCTCTTCTAAGTAAAATAACGCTCCTGATATGGAAGCCTTGTATGCTACAGTAACATCACCAACAGACTGAATAGCTCTGCCAGCTGATTAAATAACATCCTCAAATACAAACAGCTGTTGTTTCCTCTGAGGAATTTATGCAGCCATCTGGCCTTGCAATTGCCAGATGGAAGTTGTATGTTAAGTTTTTGTTTGAAGTTTGTGGGGTATTCCTACTTGGTATGGTAGGCTCTGTAATCACCTTTGACATAAAAACTGGAGGTATGACACATCAGGAATGATATTAGCACAATATTTCTTTCATGTACTGGAATGAAGGTATTCAAAACCGTGAGAAGATTTGATTTTGCGAGCAGTTTCTGAAATTATATTTGTGAAATTATATTGAATGGATGATATGTAAACTAATATTTCTGTCAGGTGTTTCTCCCCAGAGCTGAACTATTCTCAATGGTTATAGTTGTGTCTGCTGTATTCCTCAGATTAGGTAAATTAAAGTCCAGTGGTAATCATAATTTTGATAAAGATAAATTAGGAAAACAACATTAATAATTTATCAAGTAAGAAACGAAGCAAACAACAAAAAGTCTAATACAATTACTCAATTACTGGAATTCCATGTGTGTGTGTGTGTGTGTGTGTGTGTGTGCTTACGCACGCACACACATGAAATTCCAGTAATTGAGTAATTGTACTCAACACAAACACATTAATGATTAAGGCACAGTCTAGAAACTAGGGGGCTGTGAATATTGTGGTCCCATTCTAGGCACAAAACTAGTAATTTTGGGCTAGTCACTCTCACTTAGCCCTAGGAAAAAGGCAATCTCAGATCACTTCTAAAAATGCTGCAAAGAAACAGCAAGGACTAATCCAAACAGTCATTCATTCAACAGTGACTTGAAGGCACAAATTTATATATTTATAAATACATACACAAGTTATTTTATTTATGTAAAATAACATAGGGTTAATAAGCTTTTCTGAGGTCTCTATGCCATCCCAAATGCTTGGCGATAGACAAAAGATTTATTATGAAATAAATGAAAAAACCTAAATGTTGGTAATTTTTTGTTCACTTCAATTCCTTTATATGTCAGCAGGGCTTGCACAATGCTTTGATAATTATAGCAGTGATATGCAAAAATTAGAAATTAAAAAAAGGGGAGAGCCTGAATACTTTTTTTTTTTTACAAAACTCTATGTTTATAATTATTTTCTCAATAATTTATTTCTAGCTAGATGTATGAGAAATATTATTTGAGAACCAAATAACAAAAACATTATTTCAGAAAGAAACTGAAAGAGAAAAGAAAATCTCAAGAGAAAAGAGGCTGATAACTTGCTTATTACGTATCATTATCTCAATGAATTTTATAGCCGTTCTTAAGTTTTTCTCACAGGCTAGGAGACTTTGGTGATAAATAATTCAGAATCATATATGTATATTGATGAGGTATAAGTATTCCACTGTGTGCATAAAACTCAGATATTTCAGCTGGCTGGTTCTAATGCATGAACATTTTCCAACAGTCATTGGAAATACAACTCAAAACCTGTGAAAAGAATATAAAATGCATTATGTAATACACAGGTGAGATTTGTCTGCAATTTATGAAAAGATTTTGCATAAAGAAATCTATAACAGGATATATTATAATCCCACTAATTTTTTTTATTTGTTTGTTTGTTTACAATAGTAGTGGTAGTAGTCATACCTTTTCTGGGCTGCAAAATTCAAGAAGATCCACAGATTCAGACAGCTCAAGGCCATTAAGGTCACCTAGATTTTTGCACCCCGCATGTAATCATGCCCAGTTTATTGATAAATACTATGAATAAATTCAGTGGTCTGTTTTAAGCCTTAATTTGTGGCTCTCCCAGATACGTTCATTTTGTTTTCAGAAATTTTATTTATTTATACATACAACTGAGAAATTCTATCTGCTATTTCTGCACCTCAAAGAAAACTATATTGAAAGTGTGTGGAGTCTTTTAAATGAATCTTGAATTTCAAATGCATCTATATTAAAGCTGCCACCTCATTACTTATGTTACTGGGCACATGGTGTATTATTGGTCATTTTCTGAATGCTATAAAATGTCTATCAGTGAAGCAAAAGACATTTTCCTTAAGAAAATTTCACCTATATATATATATATATTTTACCAGGATGAATACAAAGCAACATTTGGATCAAAGTCACACGAGGCCACATATTGTATAAGCAACCTTCTACTTTTGAAATACGTACTTAAAAACTGCCACTGGCAGTTGTGATCAAGAGCAAATAAAAGGCAACTGAATCTTTATTTCAAAGTTGCCCAAAGCTGCAATAGGAGCTAGGAGCATAAGAAAGGCAAAAAAAAAAGATAATAGCTCATCCAGAGGCAACTGGACATTTCAGTTACCTAATCAACTGCGGTAGTTAAAAAAAAAAAATCAGCATCACATCAGATTTGAAGACTCAGGAAATCTATGATTTGCTCTGAGAGGCTGATAATAATTAGCAATCCTGTAGAGCTGCTTTGAAGAAAGTAGTGAACTGGAAAAACAATTTTTTTCCTCCCATGCTAACTGTCCACTTTAAACTGATGACTAAAATTATTATTGGCTTTTTGGAAGCTTAGAGGGGGGAAAAAATTATACGTCAGTGCTAATAACCCTGACCTTAAAGAATGGTTCACTAAACAACCCAAACCAGTAAAACTATAAATAAGTGAAGCCACAACACAGCTTTCAACTTGATTAGAACAAAAAAAACTGGAGGTTAGGGAGGTTAACGGAAGAAATCCAAAAGGTTATATTTTGCTACAATGTTCATTAGTGGTGATAAAAATCTACATTGTAGAAAGACTTCAAAATTCCAGGTGTCAAGGTGGGATTATTTACATTATGAAAGCTAATCATAATGTACAAAGTAACTTGATATGTTACATTATGGCAAATTTATTTTCCTTAATAGCTACACTTATCCATAGTTTCAATGCTTCTCCTTTAAAATTGAAATAAAAACAGAAAATGTTGACTCACCATTGATAAAATTTATCTTAAATTATAGAGCCGAGGTGGCGCAGCGGTCTAAAGCACCCTGCTATTAACACCAGATGCCTGCAATTATTGCAGGCTCGAATCT
>JANHFK010004387.1:45485-61943 GCA_036250565.1 Sibynophis collaris
GTAAGTAGCTCAAACAATTTCTCCATATTTAAGATTATATTGTAAATTTAAAAATTCTATAAAGTAAAAGGACAAGTCAAGCTATAGCTCATTAAATTGAACAGATAATTGTGTTTGTATAAATATTAATATGCATTTTATAAACTTCATGAAGAGTTATGCTGCATTAGAGACTTACATATCAATATCACTAGATATAAATATGACATATCACTAGATTCACCATCTTGAATTTTAAATGATTTGCAAAAGAACTTTTCAATGGAAGATATAATTAGTAGGAATATATTGACTATACTATTTGACTTGTATATCATCGATATTTTCCTCTTTAATTTATATACCATTTGCACAATTACTTGGTACCAAATGTACTGAGAACCAGTTTGGTCTAGTGTTCTCACTTTCCCTACATCAAGAACAAAAGCAATGGAAAACCACTTCTAAAAATGTTGCCAAGAAAATTTCTTGGACTTATCCAGGCAATCAAGAGGAATCAGGGTTGGCTCAAAGTCAAAAAGAAACAAAATACACTGATGGAAAAAATAATTTTGGGCAGAGCAGAATTCAGTTTTGGATTTGTAATTCTTGAGATTTGAGCAGAATTTGGCTGTGAGTTTGGAGCAGTTTTTGAGATTACAAATAAAAAACTTAAGGGGAGACTTATTTTAGAAATGATAGTATATTTTTGTGATTATTTTAATAATATGCTTAAATTATAGTGCAAATGCCTATTTAACCATTGATTTATAAGAATATTGTCATTAGTAACTTTTTTGGGTGGGGGTTACTCTTAAAGAATCCCATTTGCAAATCCAGAAGATGCTGTCTTTGTGCGGGCAATGAAGCGTGGCATGATGGAATTTTCAACTGTGGATTGGGAGAAAATGCCTACCTGTGAAGAAAAACGCCTTGGCAGCAGTCCAGAGAAAAGGCCAGAAAAACTGACCATTAGATTCAGATAAGAGCCTATTTCGTACAGAAAACTCTCTTTTAAGAGCTTTTTTTGCATTGCATTCCTATTAAATATCCCAAGTGTCAATTGAAGATATTTTAAGGGGGGAAATATTTAGTTGTTTTAACACTGAATGTAAAACACTTTTTAAAATAAGAGTGATTCAAGAATTCAGTGGCCAGGGCAATAAGGTTACATTCCTAATATAGATCAGTCTTGGAGTTTCAAAGTATTTTTTGAAAAGAATTAGAATATTTTTGAAGTAATAGAGGTTTAAATACAAATTTTTGCCACCCAAGAATAGGACTATATTACAATTATATTGCTTGAAATATCTTCAAAGATGTGAGATCATTATTGAAAAGTCTCAGTACTTAATTGCCTTCTATGTTAAGAAATACTGTGAACTGGTAGGAGAAATGGGAGATATTAGTTATTTCATCCCATAAGGCTTCATCATAATATTTAAAATAAGTGTTAATATCTTCATTTATAGGACCATTGAAGTGAGTCTAAATATAGTATTCAAATTTCATTTGCCTTCACAAGTTGTAAATAATGCAGTAAGCGAAGAAATTATCTGGCATTAATTTTTAAAAAGTCTGGCATATATGGCTCTCTGATCATTACTGAACTCCAGGGCCAGCTGTTCCAGCTAATATATCCACCAGTGAGACAACTTAGCAACTTCTGGATGGCCCTAAATATTTGCTATAAATTAGTCACAGCCAGTCAGCCTCACCAATATCATATTGTTTTCTTTGTAATAAACACCAAGTACATTTTATTTTACATATTAGTTGAAGGCTGAACTATGATTTTAGATGTAGTTACTTTTAATTTGCTGATTTAGAATGACATCTATTAGGCATTCTAATTGGGTAGCAAGTAAGAAGTCTGACAAATTCTAACCAACTGGGATGTCTTAAGGTAAAAAAATTCTCCTGTTACAATAACTTTTGGAGGCAAATATTCAATCCAAAAATGTTTTGCATGGATTAAAAAAAATATGGAAACCAGTCAGAATACTGAACTGTGTAAGGGATTGCCTTACTTATTCCGTAAAAATAGCTAGTCCAGAATAATTCAGCTGGTCTTGATTTTGGATTTATTATAAAATATTTCTGTTTTGTGTACATTCCTAGTACAGACTTGCCAAGTTCAATATTTTGCATTTCATATAAGAAATGAGAGAAAAAGTATTATTTGCTAGTTTGGAAATTAGCTGCAAATTAACATAGATAATAAAAGTAGATACAACAATGTTCTGAGTTTTCTAATTTTTTCCAATAAAACTTTTAAGTTGTCCTACTGATTTATTCTTAAAAATGTATGAGGTTGGAAGGAAGTATTATTAACGAGATTTTCTTATGGCTTATAGAGGTAATTCTTCAAGCTACAAAAGTTACTTAACAGCTGGTGGATGTTACAACAATCCCCAAAATCTACATATGATCTTGCTTCAAAATTACAACTGCTGCAGTGTCCTATCTACTCCTTCCCCTTTCCCCCCACTGTCACTGCACCACTTGTGCCTGATCCTTACATGCCTGTCACGCATCCCACATTTATCTTTTGAAGATCTCTGGACCTCACGTTGCAGAAGGACATGCTATATGTTCCTGGGCCGGGCAGTGGTGATCCAAATGCAGCCATTTTGTTCCAACCACTTGAGGGCAGAGAAAAATAGCAGCCAAGAGACAAATTGGTTTTCTTGCATTAAAACTACCGTGTGTCCCCGAAAATAAGACATGTCCTAAAAATAAGGGCAAGCCTGATTTTTGGGGTGGCCTTAAATATAAGCCCTCCCCGAAAATAAGTCTAGTGAAGTGGTGGCATGGCCAGCACAGGAGGCAGCCGTTCCCTTCCCCGGTCAGCTAATGGCAGCTGGGCCCCTTAATCGCAACCTGTGGATCAGCTGAGCTGATCAGGAGCTGCCTCTCATTCTATCTCTCCCCAGCGTTCTTGGTGCTCCCCCATCTCCCATCCATCCCCCTTGCCTGCAAAATCCCACCCCGCTTGCAAGAGACCAGCTGCCTGGCACCTCTTGCCATATGGTGCCCACTCAGCGGACACTCCCACTCCAGTCGGGCAGAGACTCACCGACTGAGCGGTATCCCAGGATCACGATGTGGGCGAAGCTGGTGAGCACCAGGTCCTTGAGGAATCCACACTGCCATCCCAGCACTGAGGATGGCTTCCTCTGCGGCTTCCAAACCCTGGCTGGAAGCCGGTGGAAGCAGAGATGATGTCGGTTGGGCCAGCCGCCTGCTGCCGAGTCTTTCAGGAGCTGGGGCAGCCGCATGGAGCTGGAACCATAGATCGGGAAGTGCACTCTCAAGAGCAGCTGTTGCTGGAAAACTCTGCGTCAGCTTACAACCAGGGTTTGGAAGCTGCAGAGGAAGCCATCCTCAGTGCTGGGATAGCAGTGGCATGGACTCCCCATGCGGGGCTGCAGCTCCCTTCGCAGTCTCTCTGCCCTGGCTCCCAGAAGACTCGGCAGCAGGCCCGACCAGCCTCTTCTCCACTTCCAGCTGAGTGCTCACCGGCTTTGCCCACATCAACATGGTGAGGCCTGGGAGGCACGTGAGTGGGAGGGACAGGCGCTCACGTGGCTTGGCACCTTCGGGGTCCTTACGTTCCATCCCCCCCCCCACAGGAGAGGCAAGGCTTGATGGCGGCGTGCAGAGGGAGCAGTGCAACACAGCAGCAGCCATGAGGTGACCACGCTCACTGACTCCTGCACTCCCAAAATAAGACCCCCCGTTTATCACATTGAGTTATTTATAAAAATAATAAAAACAAAATATAAATAAAATAAAGTTTATTCTGAAATTTTATTATTTTTACAAATAGAAATAGGCAGGAATATAAGACAGTAAGTTATACCACAATATGTCATCCATTAAATTATGTTTTAAGATACTAGATTTTATTTAATTCACATATCAAAATACTGTTAGCAACCAAATCCCAGTAAAAATGAATTTGTTAACGATGAATTCATAAATTGTTTTTACTCAGTAACAGGTTACATTTACATGGTGCACTACTCTCCCATATCAGCAATCCCTAACAACTTTTGTTAGCACATCAGTTAGATTTAAAATTAAGATTCTAAAAACAAAATCAGAAAATGGAATCAGTAACAAGGTGGATTACAAATATGGTATCCTAGTCAGTCAAAGCTGTTCAGCTTCAGGGAGAAAATATTGCAGACAATTGTTAAGCTGAATGGGCTGAATCCAATAGATTGTTTGCATAAATAAAGACACACTCATAAGATTTATTACCAATTTCCTTCTAACAAGGAATTCTTGCTCTTGTTCAGGATCTCAGAAATGTTCTGTAGTTAGAACTACTTATTGCTTAGAATGTGGCCCAATATATAGAAGAATTATTAAGTGTCAATATGATTTTTTCCTTTATTCTTTTTCAAAAACCTTTAGCTGCTTAAGTTTACTTTTAGTCTATGTTAGTTTTACTACAAGGAAACACACAACAAATACTTACGCAGCCCCACACTATCATTTTTGCTGGTGTCACTTTTGCTTGGTTGTACAAGTGGAGCAAATGATACAGCAAGGATGTTTTTGCTTTCCCAAGTATTCTGTCCAGTTCTCAGGATCTGGGTTAGCTATATAGAATCATTGAAAATTAATGATACAAATTTAAGCTATTACATCAATACTTGTATTTTGTATTTGTTTTTTATATAATGATCTTACTCTGATAGACTGGAAAAACTATAGCTTATAATTTATGCAAGTGAACTTCAGTAAATCTTAAGATTTGTGGGACCCATTTTGATAAAGGGTTGTGGGGTTCCAATAAACATTTTACTTTTTAAAAGCTCTTCCTACAAATCCAAAATTTGACCAATAATCCTTGGTTTTCAGGGTTTTGGAAAGTGAATTGGATGTAGGCTTTGCAAATAAAATAAAAAACAATTTTATTTAATTTTTGCTCTATTGTTTGGTAATATAAAAGTATTAATGTCTTTATTTCTTTCTGCTTCTTTTTCCCTCAAAAGTCAGCTGCAAAAAAGTTGGCAATAACAAGCCAAGTTCAAACTTTATTTATGAAGTCAAATAATGTTCATACCACTCATAATTGGGTAGAGAAATATGCTCAAGTATCAATGATTATCTCTCCCACAATAAATGTCCTAACACCAGGAAAGATTATACTTGTTAACCTTTTTAGCCAAATTCCATCTGTGATTCTAGTCATAAAGATCATATTCTGTAATTATAGTCATGGGCTTAGTAAGGCTACCCACCATTTAAAAAGGGATATATTATTTGATACTTTCCAAATAATTTGAACTTTTAATTTCAATCAGTCCTAGCTATCATTTATAATGCCGATGAAATTGCAATCTACAGTAAACAAAGGGTAATGTTTGCTTCTATCTACCTTAGAATTTGGAGAAATCATAACCAATGAGTTGGTAACAGCCATGCTGCTATGTGCAATTATGCCTATCATAATCATCACAACTTTGTGATGATCTGTCAGTAGCCACAGATGGAATTAAGAACATGTTAGTATAATTTTCGTCAGTATTTTCCTTCAATGTAAATAAAAAAAAAATTGTTGAAATTTATTAGTGGAAATGTATGGTTTACTATCGAGCTGTAGGTACTTAAAACCTATTTTGTAACTGAAACAGCCGCAGTTTCATCTTTCTTTACAGTATTAGCTCATGAAAGTGTATCAATCCAGGTGACTATAATCTTTCCTCTCTTCTTCACCCTAGTACACACATTGGATATAAGCAAAGTGGCAATAATGTTTCCAGCTACTTCATCAAAAGTTTTTGTTTATAGCACTGAACAGTGCAAACACGTAGAGCTGTGTTATTCAGTTTGTGATACTTGCCTCCCCAGTAACTGTCTCTATCTGCCTACTAATAAGTAGGGGACTCATTTGATAAGCCAGGTACAAATAAAAGGTTTAAAATATCTCAATTTAAACAAAGTATTCAAAATTACAAATTAGTAACGTTTATTTTTAAACTGCAGTATTTCAGCATGTTAACTGGCAGAAGTAAGAGTTATTTAAGAAAAGGAAGAGTGATATTTCAGTGTCTAAGAGAGTAGAGCAAGCTTTTTCTTTGGGGGAAGGGCTCATGGGTCACACAATATTGTATAATGGACTAACTGTCAAAATTACATTTGCAAATTCACTAAAAATCAACTACAGGTAGGCTGGTAGAACTGTCCTGAAAGATCAAACTGTTCAATTAGAACACTTTTTGAAGACAAAAGGGTTTTATTGTTGGTCCTCATTCTTTCATTTTACATTCTGTTTACAGTACTGAGGCAGCTGACAATAAAAAGATTAAGAATAATGTTGTTTAAATGTGACAAAGGAAATATAAATATTCAAAGAAAAAAGGTTTAAATCACCTGATCTTCTATAGGCATAACCAGAATGCCTCCAATTTTCAATAAAATTTTCATGTAGTTTTCGTGGTCTTTTTGCACACCTGCTCCACAATAAATCCGGTCATATTGATGACTGTCTGAAGCTATCTGCAAGCAATTTCCAACTACAAATGCAGGTTCACAAAATTCAAATCTGTGGATAACCAAACATTTCATTTTTTTAAAAAAAGGAAAATTAGAAAAATGTAAACATTGCTGAAACTGAAATATCTCTGCAATTAAATACACAACCAACATTTGATTAAAATGTAAAGTTGAACATGCTTTAGTATTGTTTCAATAATGTGCTATTTATTACTAAATATATTATAATTTAAAATAAAAAATATTTTTTAATTTTTTTAAAAAATAAGAAAATAAAGTACATTACAAACATATGTTAGCATTCCTACAAGAAAACAAGAGTGAAAAATATACACCTAAATGAACATCTGCAAGGAGAATATTCTGAATAAAAGGTATCATGACTCAGAAGGCATATCGCAAATGACTTCAGAATGACAATCTACCGATTTATGAAATCCACAATAGGATCTCCCTAGGCAATCTTAGGTTTTAACAAGGAAAATAATCTGCTAGATAACTCAGTGTGATATTACTCAGTGCTTAATATGCCAATTACAAAGTGGTTATCCCAGTAGCTAATATGCAAGAAGTGCAGTTAGCTTTATGGTTATGGTCAGAACCTCCTTCAAAAACCTGGCCTTACCTTCCAGGCTAGAACACAAATGTAGAGCATATTTTAACCATCATAATAGTTATCTTTGTCCAGGAAAAACTTTAGTAAGCCAAATCATTTCATATTCTAGAACAGGCAAGTGCCCCGAATATCTCACTAATTCTTACGTGAAAAGAAATATGCAAGGTTTCATGAATCTAAATTATCTTATAGTAGTTGCTTTACAAAATTGTTACCACAAGCTATAGATGAAAGTGATATCAATACTATTTCAAAAATTTCTTATAAGATTCAACGTTCTTATTTCATTCTTTAGGTAGTGAGATTATAGCATTTACAGGAATCATCAAACACACCCAAAACATTTGATACTCTTTCTCAATTTTGAAACCAGTCTTAACTATTTATACATTTATGTTGTTTTAATCAAGTTTATTTCCAAAAAATTATAATACTAGAAGAGAGTGATCCCAAATTACCTTAACAGAACACTAATGCAAGCAGTACATTCAAACATGATAATATCCCCAGTATTAACGCTTATACTGAAAGTCAATTTAATGAATTGCTTTAAAATCTCTTAAATAGGTTGCAAAGCACCTTTTTTGTGACTTAATAATTTTGAATGGTTGTAAACCGACTGGTCATTAATCGAGGACTATCTCATATTGTAACTGTATTATATTGGAAATATACAGAATCCATATTTACCATGGATATAATTTAAAATGCAGCATTTTATATTTATTCATTTCAGTGTGAAGTCTGCTAAATTAAGGATGCATTAAAGAGATGGTGACAAAGTGACATGTTTGCATCTGGTTGCTCCTTCCTTAGCTCAAGGAAATATTTTCCTAAAACTGCATAGTTCCTATGCAAGCCTATGAAAAGCCATGGTTTCTTTAGAGAGTTGCTGTCTGGTACATAAAAACACTTATGCTGGGATCAAACACCTTACCAGCTTTGGATCCAATAGTTGCACAGACATTCTTCCAATTGGAATGACTTCTTAGGGATTGCATTTAGTCCCTATTCTTTCAGATTTTAGGAAATGGGTCAAATTAGAATATTTCAATCTAAATGAATTATTTCAACGATTCATATTTTATTTTCCCTGTTGGGAGTCGGCATGCTGCACTTCTAAACTGAGATCATAGAGGTGCTTGGAATGTGGGATGGCTGATGTCTATGGAATTTCTCAGTCATCCAGGTGGTCACGGTTTTCCCAAGGTGCTTTTTCAAGAGGCAAGTGGACTTTCTGGTATTTCTTTGAAGATGTTTCACTTCTCATCCAAGAAGCTTCTTCAGCTCTGACTGGATAGCAGAGAATGGAAGGATGCAGGAATATTGGAAAAGCTCAGGAAGACAGAGGGGACTGCTGGTTTGAAAGAGGGGTCAAAGAGGCCAACTATGTCAAACCTGAACAGCCCTCTCTCAACAGAGGGGGAGGGATACAACATTTATCTATCTCCAGTCTACAACACAGTCATTTCAATAGTTCCAAGTAGGCTCCACACCCATACCTCGATGACACAGATAAACCTCTAGCTGGCCTTAATCAATTGCTAAAAGAATGCAAATGACCAGTTGTCTGCAAGGAGTATAAATCTTTCCATTCCCCATCATCCAGTCAGATAAACCGGAAACCACCCAGGGCACCAGGAAAACAAAGGGTGGGTTGGATTCTCCATCAGTGCGCCGAGAAGGGACGTTCAGATAAGACAACGTCCATTTTCCAGCGCGCTGCCTGGAGAATCCAAGCGTGGGATATACCCAAGCATCTCCAACCCAGGCGGGACACAAACTATCTATGGGCCCTGGGACCAGACACAACCCCCTGTATCACTCGCCGCCCAAATGAAGCTTCCGCAGAAGGGTAACTGTCAACCCTGTAATGGCGAATGAAGGGGGTCAAGGACGACCAGGTGGCCACATGACAAATGTCATCAACGGAGGCCTGGGTAGCCCAGGCCGCAGATGTAGCCGCGTCTGGAATGGGCAAGAATGCGGCCCGGGAGCGGTTTGGCCGTAAGGTCATATGCCTGCAAAATACAGGCTTTAATCCGCCGCCCCACAGTAGAGGGGGAAGCCTTCTTGCCTAGCGAAGAGGGATTGAATGAAATAAAGAGAGCCTCTGATTTTCTAAAGGCGGCCGTGTGTTTGATGTAAATGCGGATAGCCCTCCTCACGTCCAAGGTGTGCCAGACTGTTTCCTGAGGATGTTTAGGACAAGGACAGAAGTCTGGCAAAATCAACTCCTGGGCCCTATGGAACCAGGAGTTCACCTTGGGCATGAAGGAAGGATCCATCCGCAAAACTACTCTATCAGAATGGAACGTGCAGAGGTCCTTCCTGACAGATAGGGCCGCTATCTCTGACATGCATCTAGCCGAAGTAATTGCGACCAGGAACGCCACCTCAAGGGTTAAAGGCCATAGACTAATGGACTCAATGGGTTCAAAAGGCGAGAAGGTGAGGGCCTGAAGCACTAACGGTAAGTCCCAGGTAGGATATCTATGAATGACAGGCGGACGCAGATTGGCCGCCCCTTTCAGGAAACAATGGATCCTGGAATTTCATGACAAGGGAAAACAGTTCCTATCAGTCAAGACAGTGGACAAAAAGGCCACCTGCCTGTGAAGGGTAGTAGGAGCCAGATCCAGATCAAGGTCGGACTGAAAGAACTCTAAAATATCCGAAATAGAGGCCGAGGTAGGATCTACATGACCCTTAGAGCACCACAGACAGAAGGACTGCCAGGTGGCTTCATAGATTCTGCTAGTGGAAGGCTGTCTTGGAAGTTTGAATGGCGCAGGTCTGCTGCAGCATGACGACGATTGAACTATAATGTCATCGAGGTAACACCGACACCGGATCGGAACTCGACGGGCAGACACCGCCACGGCAGCCAGGACTTTCGTGAAGGTGCGGGGCACTGATGAGAGTTCGAACAGCATCGCCTTGTACTGAAAGTGCCTGCCCGCGTATGCAAAACGCAAGTAATGATGGTGAGATGGGTGGACGGGATGTGGAGGCAGGCTTCTTTCAGGTCCACCGAAGTCATGAAGTCTCCTTTTCGGATGCAGCCCAGGATGGTCCGCAGGGAATGCATTTTGAAGCGACGATAAACAATGAACTGGTTCAGCTGCTTCAAATCCAGAATTCCCCGCCAGCCTCCAGAGCTCTTGGGGACCAGAAAGAGGATGGAGTAGAATCTGGTGCCCTCCTGCCCTGAGGGCACCGGTTCGATGACAGAAATCTCCAATAAGTGACGGATCTCTGCCTCCATCAATGCCTTCTTGGGGGCGCGATACTGGGCACTGAATCAAACGGTCCGGGGGGGTGGACCGGAAGTCCAATGAGAGTCCTGCCCCCACTGTGCGGAGGATCCAAGTATCCAATGTCGTTACTTCCCACTGGTGGAGGAAGTGATACAACCTCCCTCCGATGGGAAGGTGAGGGAGGAAGTCATCTGCTGCGACGAAAGGAGTGGGATCCAGAGCCCCAAAAAGGCCGCCTCGCGGTGTCTTCCACAATCTCGGAGGAAGGCCTGTCGAAAGACCGGTCGAATCCCTGAGGGAAGGAACGCTGAAGTTAGGACCCTCCGGGCCCAGCGTCGGAACGAAAGGACTGCCGCTGAGGGTACAGAGTATACCTGCGATCAAACCAGCAATAAGACAAAGGCAAAATCTTTCTTTTATCCCTGGTTTGAATGAGCAGTGGGTCCAGTGCCTCGCTAAATAGATGTGACCCTTTGTAGGGAGCGGAAGTAAGCTTCCATTTAGCCTTCAAGTCCGCACGCCAATTCCTCAGCCAGAGGAAACGTCTTGAAGTAACCACAGATGCCAAAGCTCTGGACGAGAATATGACAGCATTTAGCTGTAGCCACTATGATTTTATTAATGTCATGACAAAGACGAATGTCATCAGCAGGCAACTTATCTTTCAACTGACGGAGCCAGACCAGCGAGGCTCTACTGAAAAACGAAGTGGCTGTCGCCGCCCGTATCACCCAAGCAGTAGGCTGATGGGACCTCTGAAGGGCCGTTTCAGCTTTACGGTCCTCTGGTTTCAACACATCATACGCATCCGGAGAAATCAGGGAAGAGGAAGTCAAACTGACTACAGGACCATCAACATCAGGAAGCGCAAAAAACTGATCTAGGGCAGGATCTGCGCAATAGTTTCTTGTCCAACCCGCTGGGTGCAGACAGAGAGCCGGGCTGGCTCCAAGGATGGCGTAAAACCTCTGAAAATAAATCCGGAAAGCGAATGGTATCCTTTTCCTGTGATGGCACAGAAAACAGGTCGCCATGGGAACCCGACTTACTCTGAGAGGGAACCGTAGGATTTCCAGGAAGGCCCATATTGGTGGCCGGAATAACCCAGTAAAGGCCGGCTGATCTGGAATCAGGCCTTCATCTTCTGAGAGTTCAGTCTCCTCGATATCTTGCTCTCCTTCTCAGATATCCGTGCTGCGCACAGATTCAGGATGCAATGGGGACGGTGAACCTGGATCTTGGTAATAGTGGTCCCTTGGATGCGGGAACGTATGCATGACAGATGAGTGGGTCTTCTGTTGGAGTCCCACAGCAATACCTTTTGAAATAGCGTCAGATATGACCGAAGTGATATCCAGAGGCAGATTAGGACAGTGTCCTTCCCCTATGCGGAGCCCGGCGGCAGTGGGCGTGAATGTGGCCTCTGGAATCCTGCTTCTAGCAACAGAAGGTATCTGCCAGGGAGGAACCTCCGCAGACATGGAAGGTAGGGCAGGCTGAGAATGTGGAATAAAAAACAATTGATCTCCAGGAGGTGGCGCTGGAGGAACCTTGCCAGAATCCTCTACAGAATGAGGAATAAATGCAACCACGTTAGTGTCAGAGGCAGATGGATGTCCCACAGAAGACTCGGCAGAAACAGTAAAATGTACTTTTTGTTGGCTTTAGAAAACTGCTTTTCAAGTGCCTTGTGGCACCTTGAAGCATCCTTGTCTTTAGACAAGGCAGACTTGGTGGATCTGGTACTAGAAGATCCCTTCTTGGTAACAGGAGGTCTGGACTGAGATTTTGGGACATCCCCAGTAGGTTCACTAACAATAGCAGGTGGAGGAGGAGTAGCCACCCGCTCTTCATCTGATGACAATTCCAAGTCTGACATATTGAAATTAATCAAGCCAGCAAATTGATAAGCAAGGGCGGCACCAGAAAGGAGCAGCTCCAAGAATCCACAAATGAATACAAGGCAAGCCCGTGAGTAAGTAAAAGGAATGACCCAAAGGCCAATCCCAATCTACAGGGTGTTAAAAACACCAAGACAGTCACCTTAAATTGTCTGTGAGAATCAAGCCCCCAAAAGAATTAAACTGTGGCTCGATAGTTGTAGTCACGTAAATCCACTCACAAAATGGTGACCGGCAATTAGTCCACAAAATAGTTTGCGGCAGAGCATTCACAGTTATGGCGGGAAGCAAACTGCCGACCTCCGAAACTCCTCACAGAAACAGGCAGGGGCAGGCGTGCAAGCGCATCGACCACAAACGCCTCACGGTATGTAAAAGTTGTAAGCGCTTGCCACAGAGCCAAGATTTAACACAATCTTCGGGCTGGAGGCGATGCCGGTGGACCGACAAACCCCCAACTGTCAAACAGAGCGTTGGGCAAAGAATCGCCAATTAGGGCTGCCCAGCCAGACAAACACCTGATGTAAAGCGACGGTGATGTTCGGACCGGAGCCCCAGAGCCGAACAGAGGACCGTCAGCAGCTAATCCAAGTAGTCGCAGTCAGAAAAAGAATTCCAAACTGTCAGGAGCAAACGAAACTCAAGTCCCTTCCAGCCGACTGAGTGAAATGACTGGAGACCAGCAAGACGGAAGAGGCGGGACCAGTAACAAGATTTGATTGACACTCAGTCCCTACCAATAAAACGAGATGAAAACCCACACTTGGATTCTCCATGCAGCGCGCTGGAGAAAGTCCAGTTGCCTCTTTAAAAAGCACCTTTGGAACTTGTCTGCAACAAAGCTGCTGCTTTTTCTCCACATACTTCTCTTCTGTAGACAGCAGAGTCCTGGAAAATGACACGCTTGGTTTAAGGAACTGCAGATAGATGGTCACTACACACTTCTACATACTATAAGGCAGTTTTTTACTTCTGTGCACGCAGTGAAGAAACATTTTGCCATGCACAGGTAAACTAAGTAGCCCTGTTTCACAGAACATTTCCACAATGTGCCTAATGGCAAACCTACAGATATCAGATAATATATTCAGAATTTATATCAGAGAAGCAATATTAATGCAAGAAATTTATCATGCATAAAGCTCATTCAACCAGCTGTGCTGATGATTAAATTGGTTAATGCTATAATGTAAATCAATCTCACAATACAAAGGACAGATGTTAAGCAAATTAACTTGTCATATCCTCAGCAAAGTTCTATTTTCTTTCATCAAAAGTTCAAATGATTCAAAGGAGTAACAGAAGAAAAATGACACTTCCTTTCAATACTGAGATAAAAATTCTTAATGGAGAACCATTGTTTGGTATTATGGTATTTGGTGATTTTATTAGATTTAACAACTATAAATCTATATGAAAGTTGCCTCTAATTTGACTCCATGTTTACCAGCCACATACATCAAATGTTATCAGTCGCTAATCATGGTTGGAACCTTGCAACCCTTTTAAGATCTTTTCAATGCTTCTATTGGAAGTTGGATGCATCTTCTTGGCATCAGAAAATTAATCTAGGAAAATACACATGTATTCAATGAAATACATTGAGACATATTGAATTAATGGAAAATAATGATAGTCTGAATGATTTGCTATGGGGAAGACAAAAGCCCAATTATAATACCATTAATACTGAAGTTACACTATTGAGTAAAACAGAGCCGATTATTGCCCAACAATGAAATCAGACAAAAACCCAAGATAATGTATGGTAATGTAAGGGCACAATTTATGCTCCAGAGGCTGTTTAGAAATGAGTGGATTCTCCTGCATCTTTCTCCCATTGTGTAGGGAGAAAGCTTCCTATGTAACTGTGCATTGTTACGGACTATTCAGATGTACACTAAATGTCTTTCGAAAGCCCTGAAACTTCATCGGTAGTAGAAATGAGTTATTGCATACATCTTAGTTTATGTAGTGTAGTTATACAAATAGACACAAGATTCTAAACTGTTGTTTTTAAACATTCTTTTTCTTCATGATCAATGTGTAGTTAGATATAGCATCAGGTTGACCTTAGAATTCACATCAGTTAGTGCCACATAATGTGGCCTTCCCACATGCCTACTTTTGGCCTTAGAACAATGTACAGGCCAAGACTAAAAGCTAATTCTAAAACATATGTATGTTATGATACATATGTTATGATTGCAGATACAAAAAGTAACAAAATATATTTTATTTCAACTTTTTATTTAATCTAGTGATCCACAGAAATGAAATGATTATTTAAAAGAAAATACTATTGGAGTAGATTAAGAACTTTCTTGTCCTATGCATTGACCTCCTTTATTTAAATAACTTATTAGAGCACAATCTTCTTTCAATCAAGTTGCTTATTAGAACATGGTCAAAGATTGATAAAATGGATAAAATACATTGCAACCCAATCTGTGGCACAGTCAAAATAGACAAATAAGCAATATGAAATAGAATTCAGAAAATTAGGTCAGATTTCTCAGATTCAGAAGTTCAGGAGAATCTGCCTTATATAAAGGCAGATGCAAGTAAAATAATTACTTAGGAACTCAGGAAGACAAAATATGTCCTGTCCTTATGGCTAGCCACTGAGTAAATTATAAGTTCATTTCATAATTCAGTCAGAACACATCCATGTTTTTCCCACTTCTGCATATGAATCATTAAATATACTCCAGGGAACATAAAAAAGGACTGACATTTTGTGCCTGATTTTCTAACTCGTTAATTGCAGATATTTTTTTAAAAAATAATCGTAATCATATGGCCTTTAGAAATACTATAGAATGGATTGAAACAAATTTGGACAAGAATTCCTTCAAGACCTCTGGTATATGTAGGAAGGAAGGAAAGAAGGAAGGAAGGAAGGGAATTTATAGTATGATGATGAACCTGTAATTTGACAATTTTGATGTAAGGAATTTAAAATTAAACATACAAGAGGACATACACTGTCCTTATATACCTTTCTACTAATCTATATAAATTATCTGGTAGTGAGTAATCTGATGAGTGCTAATACACCTCAAGGGCATATTACATTAATATTGAATTCCCAGTATCTTCTAAAATGAATAGAACCCAAATCTCATATAAAAGAATCATTAACTGAAGAGGTCATGTCAGGACTGATTAGGCTGAGGCTATCTGAAAAATTCTAAGTGGGCCATTACTTTTGGAATAAATTAGACCTTCTGATATTTATGATGGTCTAATGCCATGGCACACGTGCCAAGTAGCACGTGTGCCCTCTCTGTGGACACTCATCACCAGCTGCTCTTCGGCTTTCTGGTGCTCATGTATGCCCCGGCCAGCTGGTCTTCGCGGGCACCAGAGCACCTGAAAACTGCCCAAAAATCAGGCCATTTTCCAGGCTGTTTTTCAGACCATTCTTCGGGCCGTTTTTTGTTTCTGGTGCTCTGGTGTGCGCACGTGCGTGTGTTCAGGTTTGGGCACTCGGTGCCAAAAAGGTTCGCCATCACTGGTCTAATGTATCAGAAAGGTAAGATTGAATTTACATACGTTTATAGAATCCCTTCCCTTATGCAGCAAGTATACATGTTCCATTGATCCACCACTGAAAACTATACAAGACTTCAAAAAATATCATTTGTCTAACTTGGGGGCAATATGCTGACTCTAAACCACTTAGAGAGGGCTTTAAAGCACTGGGAAGCGGTATATAAATCTAAGTGCTATTGCTAACGCAGAATTGCAGCAATTTCTTGCAACAGGAATTAAGCTTTCTTCTTCGGCCACTTCAAATTGTTTTTCAGTTTTGTGGAATTACAATGGTTTCATTTTTTTAAATTTTAGATTATACAGTAAGGATATTAAGGGCTCTTTTTGAAATATGCCATCTTCAGAGCCAAATAACTATTTTCCCCAAGGTGTATCATATTTTAAGATTTTCAAGTTAGCAAATCATGAGAATTTTATCATCCGATACTTTCTTGTGCTATATACATATATTTCTAACTATGCTAAACAAAATAAAAACTGCCTTGATGTAGTTCATTAAAATAAAATTATCATATTTCATGTTTGCTATTTTTCCTAGTTCTTAATAAGTCATAGCATTTTAAAGAGAAAATAACTTGATTGTAATTGTATTATGAATATAATACTGTAACTAACTTGTATAGAACAAACT
>JANHFK010004388.1:83234-99919 GCA_036250565.1 Sibynophis collaris
ACACGACTTGTTCCCTTTCACTTAAAAAGCAGAAGTACGACACCATCCCTTCCAAGTGAGCTGCCGTGAGGCACCGAGCCACTTGAGTTTTAAATACTATTTTCCGGCTTTAGAAATTCTCTGTCATTAAATTTTATTGTAAATCAGAAAATGCAGACGTTATTACGATTCTTTGAAATACTAAGATCACAATCACAAGTTTTTCGAACCTGAGCAGCATTGGTTAGTGTAGGTCAAAGATTGTAGCACTTCATCTTTATCCTAGGATATTTAAATAGACCCGAGTTTTGTCCAATGTAATAGCTTTGTATTATAATCTTAACATATAGTTTGGAATGTCTTTGATTTAGCTATATAGTAGTTACGTTTAATGCTTTTAAATTTAATGATAAATAATCACAATTTTCTTAATTGTGTATAAGGTGGTAAGAGTGTAAAGAAGCTGGTACTGTCTGTAACTCCAGTTTCATTTGAAAAAGAATTGACTTTGTCCAATGAAATTCCTAACATTGCAAACTTCCAAAATGGATGTCTCAAAATAGCAAAGCTATAAAGAGTCAGGATCATCTAGGGATAGAAGGTTGAAGCTTTCAAGGGAATGCTTTGCATTCCTTGTTTGGAGATCTTATAAAATTTGTAGAGATCCAAATTATTTCTATATTTTTTACTGAATAGAAAACAAATACATTTTTTTTCCTATTTTGAAAAAAATATAGGAATTCAGTTTGCAATCTTAATCCAATCTTCTTGGATTAATCAAATTCAGTTACATGTGTTTTTTAAGATTGGGGCCTAAACAATCTGTCCATGCCCTTGTTAGGAGACAAACCCAATGCCAAATGCTTTTGCTTGGTAGATATTTGATAATATTTTGATATTTTTTATTCTGTAGAGAAATCAGCATGGATAAAAACGAGCTGGTGCAGAAGGCCAAACTGGCCGAGCAGGCTGAAAGATATGATGATATGGCAGCCTGCATGAAGTCTGTGACTGAGCAAGGAGCAGAATTATCCAATGAGGAGAGGAATCTTCTCTCTGTCGCTTACAAAAATGTTGTAGGAGCAAGAAGGTCATCTTGGAGAGTTGTCTCAAGTATTGAACAAAAGACAGAAGGTGCCGAGAAAAAGCAGCAAATGGCTCGAGAATACAGAGAGAAAATTGAGACTGAACTAAGGGACATCTGTAATGATGTGTTGGTAAGAATTTATTTTAATTTTTTTCTTAACATTTAAGCGTGGATAAACTCTTCTTTAGGCAAACTCCAACATGTTTTAATGTGGTGTTTTTTAAAATCTCTTATAAATCTGTTGTAGTATATAAATCTGTAGAAAATCAGACAGTAGAATAATTTTCTTTTTTCTTAAATCTTATACCTGAAATTTAGCATGTTATTTAGATATTGCAGTAACATGTTAAGTCTTGCTGACAGTGTCAGTGTTCAAATAATTTACAATTCACTAAAGGTAAATGGAAAATATTTGATCAGTTAGTACTTTGGAAAAGTAAAATATTTAAATCTACTTTTATAAGCTATCTTATCTATTATCTGTGTAACCTAGAGAATATATGCTTTGTATGAGAAGTTGTAATTTTCACTACAAAAATCAGGCCCCTCCCTAAATAAGATGATGTAATGTTAGCAATGACTCACTCCTATAGAGCACTTTTAAAGAGGGTAAAGAGAAAGCAGCAACCATCTACTTTAGATTGTAAGATCTAAGCAAGTTTTCTATAATTGCACCATTGGCTCTTAAAGTGTTTGTATGAATTTTAAAAAATTAGCAATACCAAATGTGCTTTTTTTAAGTTTTATTTTTTGATAAACCAGCAATTTATTTTGTGTTAACATGAAAAAAGTGAAATACTTAATATTTGATATAGTTCAGTAAGAACCGTCCTTTAATGCATTGAATCAATCATATTAGCATAATTAATATGCATCTTAATATATTGTTTAGGTATGTCCAAAAGCCATATTTTAAGCATATTAATTTGAAGGTCATTTACCTTGGTTTTTCTCCATATAAATGCCTTGATGAAATAAGAGTGATAATCACATGAGAAATAGAATTTATATGAAATAGCATCTTAGCCAGAATCTCCCAAGTGAATTTTATTTAGCTATAGCAAACATATATTTTCCTTTTTAAAAACACTACTTAATGCAGTATAGCTTTTAAAGCTATGCAGATGATGTTGTATTTGTTAGCTTATAAAAACCTTAATATTTAAATTACGTTTCCAATATATATAAAGCTGTATTCTCAGTTTTCATCAGATGAAATTGGTTCACCCAGATTATTACAACATTTCAACTGATGGCAAACTTTATGAATTTCTAGTTATAAATTAGGGAAAGAAACTGCTTATTTGGATAATTTGAATTGTTGTAAACTAAGTCAAACATTCCCTTTTTGTAGAACTTCATTAAACATAGAAGGTAGCTCATCAGCTAAGTATTAAATTTACTGGCTCTATAGCTTTCTATAATCTCATTTTATAAAGGATATGACCCAGGAAAGAGTTGATCTGACTAATACATGTTTAAAGTCTTTCAGTGATTATTTATTCCTAGTTGGAACAATTTTTATGTGTGATTGAGGCATTTTTATTGTTATATGAATAGACGCTATTTAAGTAGAATTATTATATCAAGAGGTTGAAAAGAAAGTTTTCATTTTTTTTAGATAGGCAGTATAGCATTTATTCATTTTTGGGTGCTTGAGGGGGTGGCAAGATACAGGGAATATATTATGACAAATTCAGACCTTTCCTTTCCCATCTGTTGCCCATTCTGCCACTTATCACCAAGATCATTTCCATGGATATATATATATATATTTTTTTAAAAAAAAATTCCAGTCCTTGTTCGGCACTCTTTTTACCTGAAGTGAATATAGCTTCTAGGTCTTTAGTAAAAAAAAATCTCTCCGATCAAGATTTTTCATTTTTTATTTGTTAAAAGGAGTGTTGAAGATAATTAATACTTTGTTTCCTAAAGGATGAGTAGTTGCTTCCCTTTTCCACTAGACTACCCCTTTTAGGATTGAAAAGTGGGAAAAGATTCATTCTTCTAGCATTAAAGTAGAAACTTTTACTTTCTCAAAAGTGAATGACTTTATTCTGGCATATAAGCTGTAGTTGAATTTAAAGAATTTCCTTCTCTGTACTGTTTTGTCTTCTTTGTGTCCCAGGTTGTAAACTATAATCTTTTTTAGAATCACATATGCAAACGTGAAATAGACTGGGGAAAATATTTTATGGTTTGTCCCTTATTTTATATGGATATTCTTTTCAATGGGATCACTCTCTGGGAGAATGACATGGAGACTAACTCATGCAAACCAGGGAGATTAAAATCATTAATGCATGAATTGAACACAATTCGAGATTCCCCTTTTATCTCACAGGCTGTGGTGCTATACTTACGTCAGTTCCCACAATTACAACTGGCATGGAATTATGAAGTTTAGCAATCCATATTTGATGCTTGCTAGTGTTGTGATGAAGAGCCCCAGCCACCACTTCATGGTCTCAGGAATAGAGGTTATCCTCAACCTTATGAAGAGTTAATATTCCTATTCCAGCCCTAAACAGGATGAGATTTATTGCTGAATTTTAATATGAGTGTGTTGGAAAATACCCCATCCATTTGCCCCAACTCTGCCTCAAATTAAGAGATTACAGGGTCATAACAAGGGAGGGATGTGGGTTTTTTTTAGTGTTAGAAAATATACATCTATCAGACATGTAGCACAAACTATTTGTAGACACCTCAAAACAACATTGACATTGAATCTTGCTCAATTATTTGTAACTCAATTTATCTTTTTCTTACTTTGTCTTACTACCATTTTGCCCATCTAGAAGCCCTTTGCTTCAAGTAAAATACATAGATCTGTGCTGAAAGGAAGGTTAAGATCCTGGTGACCACAAACTTTGCCTTAGCTAAGTTTAGGCAAAAGTATAATTAAGTGCATTAGCTCCCAATCAGTAGTTCCATACAATTCCACCATAGCTGTAATATTTATTTCTTGGCATAGAGAAGAATAATTAAGACTGAATGATTTGCCCCTCTTGTCAATGATGTACTGGTAATTGATCTTAAAATTGATTAAAGTAACATATTTGTGATTTCAGAGCAAATTTCGTGGTCATATTTTTATGAAATGCTAAATAATACTGTGAAGGGTTTTGACTTGATTGAATATATTTAATTCCACTTGGCATATTTGGTTTTGGGAATGGCTAGAAGCCAGGCATAAGTCTGAAGCCTTTCTAGGTGCTTTGACTTCAATTTCCATCATCTTGGCAGCACAATCAATGATAAATATAGTACAGAAACGTTTCTGATAAAACTTACTTTTCTAAAACCTGTATCTGTTAAACAGAAAATAAGAAATATCCTAAAGCACTGATCACTCAATTCTTTGGTTGAATATTGTCAATCTTTTATATGTTCTTTTCCTCTTCCCCTTTCTTTCTTACATGTTTTAATTTTGTTTGATGAAAGACATCTGAAAATGATAAAAAAAAGCTACAATGTGGTCCATTTGTGGTTAATGCTAATAGCTACTGATTGTGGATTTTAGGAATGTTTAAATAAAAGCATTTTTAATATTTTAGCAGATGAATAGAAAGTCCATTTTATATCTTGTAAACCTTCCAGAATCGTTGAGAGTTACTCTGTGTGTGCATGTGCATGTGTGTATGTTGAAATTTGAGGTACCTTGTTTTTAAACCTGGAATTATTAGAGAATTTCATTGAAATGGCTTCATTTACATTTTTTCCAAGCATTTAGATCTAGATTTTAAGATGATAGCATAGCTCTTCTAATTAAACTATATCAGATAACATCTAAACAAAAAGATAAATTACATGGACCATCTCTGCTCACACTATCAATTGGTTACTTTCTTTTCTTTATACAGAGAGCAAAAATTCTAAAATTTTTCAAATAAACTTGTGAAGTTGTCAGTATCAACTAAAGTAAATGTCACTAATCTAAGTTTTTCAATCTATTATTTTATTAAATTATAATTTCTGCATAGTATTTATAATGTCACCAAAGATTGACAAGTCTGCATTACAACATCCATATAATATTGAATCATGGTTTGTTTGAAGTGAATTCCAGATGAAAAATTCTTAACTGATAAACAGAAAGGATGTTTCTGCCATAGGTTTTTATTACATGTAGTGGTAATTTCATTTTTAATAAGTGCAAATACATGAAATGTGGAAGAAGTACTCCAGTGGAATCACTGTAGAGTAGTTGCTAATTCATAAATGTGTTTTTCATGTAGTTATCAATGGAGAAGCATTGCTATGACCAAGACAATAATACTCTTAATATTCAGCAAGTCAGGGTGGCAGTTGAGATATACTGTAAGGTTAACTTTAGCATAATAAAAAACTGCATCCTTACACTGGAATGAATTTCTTCCCAAAGGTAAAACACAGCCTTAAAAGTATGTTATTAGCATGATTGGGGATACACTTTCACTTCAAGAACTTGTTCTGTGAAGAAAACATTTCATAATTCTAGAAAACTCAGGAACCTACAAGTGCATATGGAGATTTGTCCCTCATTCCAGTTTCATTCAGTTGGAAATCAATAGTGCTAAGGATTTGGAAGTTGCAAGGTCACACATTTAAAACAAATGAATTTGTCAGAATGGACACATTTCAGAACCCTTAAGATTTCCAAGTTGTTCGCTAAATCTCTAATTTTCTGTCAGAAATCAGGAATGCTAATTGATTAGATGTAAGACCTCCAGAATATTCCAGTGGAATAAAACTGAAGAATTCATCTAAGTAATATAAAGTTTACAGTTGGTTTGTTGTATTTAGAAAGAGCAGTCACATTTCTTTGGGACAAGTGAAATATTTCATCAAAAGGGAAGTAGAACATTAATAGTGCAATTCATCAGTAGTATAATTACTGAAATCCCAGTTGATTTTAATGCTCATTATCAGCATCTGCATATGAGAAACTGAACACTAAAAATTGGTTTCTTCCTTCATCATAATAGGCCAGCAAAGAATTTAAATAGAAAGTTAATTTATTGGAACAAAGTTCTTTGTCATCTACAATTTATTTGTCTGAGGGTGGGGGGGAATCTAAACTTGCAATATAATTATATAATGGGTCAGTTTAGTAGTGGTAGAACTAGGAACTCAGGGTCAGCTTTGCTCGAGGCTCATGATTTAATTAGGGCATCCATCGGAACCCTGACACTCAGTTCTGAACAAAATATCTAAAGTCAAACTATGTATAATATATATCATGTTGTATAATATAAATATCACAGATTTAATAAGTTATTTGATATAATTGTATTTAAAAACTAAATTATCTAATTTATGTTACTCTTTTTTGTTTTTGATTTATATAAATAAGAAACTCTACCAATATTGTAACTATAGAAAATGTATTTCTGGTTACCGGTACTACATGTGATTCTGAAGTGTTATGCATCTCTGCCTACATATTCTGCCTTCTGTGGCTCAGATTGGTTTTTGAGAAAATAGTGCGATTTCAGAAAAGAAAAACGTGTGGTGACAGCAAGCATTTCAGCCAGAGATGTTGCATTTGGGGGTTTGGTGAATACATGGACAAAGCTGCAAGCTCATACTAGTCATAACACAATGTACTGTAAAGTGCTAAAAGTAATAAGTGCTATTCTATCATTGAGAATATATTCTTAATTGTTCAAGAATTTTCAATATGCCAGGAGTTTAGACATGGGTTGGGCAGGACAACCAATGTATTAGCTGATGATGATGTGCCATTTCATGATTTATCTATGTAGCTATAGTGACCATATTATTGATTTGTAAACTAATATGCTGTGTGCCAATTTTTGGGAAAGGTATTGAAACATAGAATTATTGAAAGAAGAGCATATTAATAAGTACACAGTAATAGGGAAGAAATTATTCACTATATGAAAATATAGTATAATATATTAAAAATACCATTGTTGGCATTAAAAAGTATAAAATTTAGAAACATGTTAATATTGCCAGCATCAAAGAGAATGGCAGAGAGAAAATTCTTGAACTACAGTCACAAATTGCATGGCTTATTTGCAATTGTGAATAACATCCTCTCCCTATATTTCATATTATTTGTAAGAAAGTGGATTTCAATCAAAATAGTACCATAAGCATCTCATCCAAATTTATGTGAATGTGCCATAGTGAACAAATGAACATTTGATGGCAAAAGAGATTTCAAATATGCACATGGAAGAGAGATTAGGGATAAAATATTATTTATCACTAAGGATTTATTCCTTGGCAATTTTGCCATAGCTAGGTTCCAAGTACACGTTTTCCCATAAAAACAGACAGGCAGGAAAGAGGCTTGTTGAAAAATAAGTGGTAAAGGGAAGATTATGGGCAGTGGAAGAGTTAGATGAGCACACAGCTGCAATGCCATCACCTGCTTTTTCTCATATCGGTCGCATGTTATTTGATAATTTTGCTGCCAGGAATAATTTTTCCTAGAATTATTTCCTAGGGATCTTGGAGTCTTAGTGGACAACCATTTAAATATGAGCTAGCGGTGTGCAGCAGCTGCCAAAAAAGCCAACACAGTTCTAGGCTGCATAAACACAGGAATAGAATTGCTTTTACAGATCTTGGTGTCCAGAAGAAAGCTGAACTTATCCCCTTTCTTCCAGCTTAGTTTTATCAGTAGCCATGCTAGTTGTTCCTTTTCTTTCAGATACATAGACCAGATTCTAATAACATTTCTTTTACACGTGCTTGCTTTTATAAAACTGATACAGAACTGGCTGGTCAATCTGCTGAATAACATTTTCTCTGCCAATGTCTTCATTTTTATACAGAAAATGAATAGAAAGCAACAGCTATTCTTTACTAGTCTTATTCTTTGTATGAAATTTCTGGTCATTTATCTTTAAATTTGCAGCCTCCAGAACTTTTATTTACTGTATAAAGGTCTGTTTGCTTTTTCCCCACTTATTATTTTGAAATAAGGTGCCAAAATAAACTCATGTGGAGTTCAATTTCTGTTACACTTTTGAAAGTAACTAATCGATCATGTGCCATCAGATTATTGTTGATTCTGTTTACCCCATAACAATCTGTTCCTAACCTGGTCTTTCAAGAGTAGCTAAGTGTATCTACCTTGCTCCTAGTCAACTTTTCTTTTTTTTTCCCTTTCTCCTTTCCAGCTTTAGAATCTTTTCCAGAGAGCTAGATCTTCACATACTTCGTCCAAAGTAGGGAAATTTGAGACTAGTCATTTGTGGCTTGAGTGAGAAATCTGGTTTTGATTTGTTCAATGATTAATTTGCTTATTTTCTTGGCTGTTCACAGTATTTTCAGAAGTCTTTTCCAATACCAAAGCTCATAGACATCAATATTCTTCCTAATCTGTTTATTCAAAGTCCAGTTTTTGCTTCCACAAAATGTCACAAAGAATACCTTTGCTTGCACTCATCTGCTATTTCCAAGTATAAATCCATCAAGGCAGTTGAATATCTTTTCCAAGACCTTCATGGTTGCTCTATGAAGTGCTACTCTAGTGTATTTCATTGTTTTGCTTTAGTGTTTATGGTTGATCCTGAAAGGCAGAAGCTATCCATCACTTCAGTATCTTTATTGCCAATTTTGAGGCTTGGTGTACTTGATGTTATTATTTGGTCTTTATATTTCATTTTAGCCCCATGTTTTTAACTGCACTACTAGACTTTTCTTACTAGAGTTTACGATCCTTTGCATTTTCAGCTATCAAGAAAAGTATCATCTGTATAGTGCAGGCAATTGAAGTTTCTTCCTCCAGTTTAAAAACACATTCAGCTTCTTCCAATCTACCTTCCCTGCAGGTAGGTTAAACAAATAAGGGAGACTATGAGCTTTGCCTTATTCCTTTAACAACCTGGAGTCATCCTATTTCTCCATGTTCTGGCTAGGTTTCAGACGAGAACAATAGGATATTCTGAGGTTCCCATTTTTCTGAGCACGTTCCGCAGCTTGACGTGGTTCACAGAATCAAATACCTTTCTGTAATCAATAAAGCGCAAATGACAATACAATACCATTCTTTTTTTTTTTTTTTTGTATTTGCCTTTCTCAATTATCCATCAGCAATAATGTGTTGTGTTCCTTGGCCTTTTCTAAAGCCAGTTTGAACATCTGGCATCTCTTTTTCCACTCTGGGCTCTAATCTGCAGTGGATGATCCTAAGCATTATTTGGCTAGCATGTAATATTAAGTACATTGTGCAATAGTTCACATACTATTAAGTCTCTTTTTTTGTATTGGAATGCAGGTCCTATCTGTTGGTCATTGTATCATTTTTCTATTTTGCTAGCACAATTTGGGTAGAATCTTTACTGAGGCTCCTTCTGTTGCAATATTTTTGTGGGTATACCCTCCAAACGGTTTGGAACCTTTTGCAACAGCTACTAAGAGTAACTTCCCAGTTTCAGTGGACATCCAGTATATCAATTAAAATTATATTTAGTTAAACATAATTTTTGCAATCTGTAGTTCAGTGATAGTCTTTGGGATTATGATGCTATTCTGTCATTGGTATTGAAACATGTTTTTTTTTTAATTCGTTACTTTATTGCTGAGCAGAATTAGTGTAAAATTTCTTCTGTTTTAATGCTAAACATCTGGAGGAATAGCTTATTTATTATTGTTTAAGGCAAAGCCTATATAGTTTGGTATATGTTGATTTGATCCAGTTTGGTCTAGTAGTTAAGGCACCAAGCTACAAAGTGAGAGACCGTGAGTTTAAGTCTCACTTTAGCCATGAAAGCCAGCTCCGTGACCTGGCCAGTCACTCTCTCTTTTTCAGTCCATCCTACCTCACTCAGTTGTTGTTGTGGGAAAAATAGGAAATTGTGTTGGATATGTTCACAACCTTGATTTATTTGTAAAAATAAGGCAGAAATAAACAAATAGTTGATCTATTATTATGACACGGAGTTGTAATTGTTGTTGGGAGATTTTTCATCAATATATTTGTTACTATTGAATTTTTTGATCTTAATTTATTGATATGTAACCTTACAGGAGTCACGTGGGAGCTGTTTTTCTATTAGAATCTAATCTGTATATGGGGTAATGGTTAAATGATTTGGTCATATAGACAGACCATATTGTAGGTTTAGCAGCTAGAGATCTGCTTCTAGTTGAATTGAGCATTGAAGCCATTATTATAAAAGCTGAACAGGTTCATTTTCAGATAGTTTTTTTTTTACTAATGGAATCAGTAAGTAGGTTGCTTGTTGATTTGCTTATTTATTTGCTTTTTTTAATCTCACAGTTATTATTTCATACATTCAAGTTGGGAAACACAGAATTAGGTATCCATGCATGTGCATACAACTTGATGCTTTTTTTACTAAGTTGTTTTTATTTTGCAATATTAGTATTATAAGCTATCCTGAAATCTCTGAATGAATGATTGCATACAAAGTTTCTAAAGTAAGACTACTACTTAGGTTATTGGGGTGTTTTAAAAGTCATGAAAATTCATCTAAATATGGAGAATAGTAAGTAATTGAAATTAACAATATCTTTATGTACTAAAAGACTAGCAACACTTATATGCTTTGTATAAACTTAAATGCTATCTACTTTAAATGCTTTGTATAAACATCAGACAGTCATTCACTTTATATTAAACTTCATGCCTTATTAGAACAGTGAGGTGCTACACACATAGAGCTATTGTCAGATTCAGGTTAATGTCAGGGTTCCAAGTAACACCCCCAAAGAAAGAAGACTCCAAGGCTCGAAGTTCCTCAAAGTTCCATTTTATTAGAGATGTCATATTGGCACATCTGGGAAAACCCGAATCTGAAAGCTTCCAGGTTTTCCCCACCCAAATGAAAACCCAAATCTCTGTCCAGCACTCATATGTCCATCATATGGCCCAGTCAATGCAACGTCCCAGCTGGAGATGCCTCCCAGTCACACCCCTCCAAATGCAGGGCAGGATGTCCTTGACTCCCAGAGACAGGAATGTTGTTATGGCTACACATTTCCCCAGCTCCACATCTCCTTACAACTCTCCCCTCCCAGTTTCCAACAACATTAAATGTGGCAGGCTTGAAGGTCCAATGCAAAAGATGGCTTCCCAGACAGCTGTTGAATCTTCTAGTAACTATTTACTTTCTGTAACTTTCAAAAGCAAATGGAGCCAAATGAGTTTGATTCTATTTTATTTGGGGCCACATATGTTAAATGTCAGTATGCCTATTCAGATACGCTAGTTTTCAAAGGTTAGACATTTTAAATTTATTTCTAACATTAATACAGTAACAGTAGTTTAATTTTCTGTAGCACTAGTAAAAAAACTTTTATAAGAGTTTAGCCAATTTTAATAGTTGATAATATACTAAAAGTTCCCTATATGTAAACCCTTCTGACTATTTTTTTTTCTTAATTGCAGTCTCTGTTGGAAAAGTTTTTGATTCCTAATGCTTCCCAAGCAGAAAGCAAAGTTTTCTATTTGAAAATGAAAGGGGACTACTACCGTTACTTGGCTGAGGTTGCTGCTGGTGATGACAAGAAAGGTACAGTGTGTTACATTTTTAGAATTGCATTTTTGTAGATTCATATTTAGTAGAATAATAACTGTTGGTGAGGCTGTTGTTATAAGTCAGTAAAAAAATATTTAAAATATTTTCAGCAATGGCAACATATATTTTGCATCAATTGAATGTTGCTTTATGGTAATATACCCCAAACTGATTTCCTGGAAACATATTGGAATACAATTCCCACCACATGTAAGTGAGGGTACTAGTTGCTTCAAGGATACAGATTCAAACATGTTCTTGTTGATCCTTGTATCCTTGAAGCAACTGGTACCCTCATTTACATGTGCTGGGAATTGTATTCCAAATGCATACAGTTAATTGTTGCAAGGTGATATATTTAGGTAACATCTTCATAGTCATCTCTCACTGTTGTCTAACTGTATTGTTTATACATATACAAAAGATATGTGTTTTTTATGGTAGATAATCAGGTACATTTCATAAGGTGATATAATAGCAGGACATTGGCACCTGGATGAAAATGGATACCATTTAATTTTTTTTAAGGTTATCAAATATCTTATTAAAAGTATGGCAGCTTGTTGATTATATCTGAAATTCAGATATCAGGCCTGAATGTAGTTTACACTGGAATGGCTACAGATCTGGGTTGTTTATTTCATGTGACTTGAGATGCGTTCACTAAGAACTTGAGAAGATCTATCAAATGTGATCAGGACAATTTTGTCAGTGAAAATGTGGCTGATTTCTAATCCAGAACATTTGAATTGGTGGGATAGCAAGAGAAGAGAAGAATGAAAACTAACTGATCAGAAAGGGGAGGGGAGGGGTGACAGATGGAAGCCAGAGAAAACTGACTCATTTCGGAGGCATTGTGATGGAAGCCAGTTGCAAATAGAGCCGGTGAACAGAGAAAAGATTGAGATTAAAACAGAGATACTAATTTCTTTTCTGCTTTTCTCTTCAATTACTTGAGAAGGCAAAATTTTTGGACTTTATTGAAATTGGGATGAACTGGAAGTTATTAGAAAGTATTTGGAAGAAATATACTGCCAAGACCATTTCTTCTAAATGAGAAGTAAAGGTATAAATGTAGAAGAAAATGTTGAAAAGAAGGATTTGTTTTGCAAATAGACCTTAAACTAAAGTGCACTAGTACAGAGAAACTGAAGGGGGGGCGGGGGTTGAAAATAGAACAGTCACCTCTTCAGTAGTATTTCTAGAAAGAGAAGGAAAGTGATATGTCAGATATTCAGATCTGGATTGATACTTTTTCAAAGCTCTACTCCAGGGTGTTTCTGATAGTCTTACCTAGCCACTGAGGGTATTCTTTTTGCTAAAATGAAGTACAGGTACAAGGTGGTATCTTCATTCTGATAATTAATTATCACATACAATGATTTGAATTTAAAAGTTTCAGAATGTTTGGGAGCATATTTTTACTAACTACATGGTATTCCTTAAATAAAATATTCCTTTTTCCAGGATGACATGGCTATCCTACGAGAGAAGATATCTTTGGTTTAAGCAATGGACGCTAACCCTTTTTGCCTTCAAATACAAAGTGTTGCACAGTCCTAAGAAACACTATGCTATTTGTTTCTGGGACATTATTCTCTCCTTCCTTTCCTTACCCCCCGATGTTCCATTTCTTCTGCAGAACAGGCCAATCCAAGCATTCTGGTATGGTTCATGCATTTAAATTTTATCTTGCAGGGTCAGATTGTCCAAAATACTATAAATTACTTCCTGTTGCAAAATATATATCTACAGATGTTATGAATTGCCCCCGTATGCTTGGATCAATCCATTCTGAGGGAGAAAATGGAACATTCAGGAAATGAATTTCTCCATTTTACATATTGCTAAAAATACAAAATGCATAAGCAAAGCCTCCCCAAAGATTTGTCTCTTTTTGCTCATGTTTTTGAACAAAAAGCTAAGAAGTAGCTGCTAGTTTAAGGTGGAATTTGGAAAAGTGATTAGCTGTATCATATACTAGGCAAATTATTAGTGATTCATAACATTTTTGCTCCCTTATGTTTTGTAGACATAAGGATGGGGGTGCAAGTCCTAGCTGAGTGAATAAAATTGTTTAGAAAGAAAAAAAATCTGGATCTTTGGGGGAGGCAGGGCACAAATCTATGAAGTACTGCCGCTGCTTTCTATTAGAAAACTTTTCAGGTAGTCCTCAATTTACAATCATTCATTTAGTCACTGTCTGAAATTACAGCATCACTGAAGAAAAGGAATGTATGACCATTTTTCACACTTCATTGCAGCATCCCCCTTGGTCATGCAACAAGCCAAAGCAAATACAGGTCATAAGTGACTTTTTCCAAAGCCATTGTTAAATGAATGGTCATAGTCCTTGCTCAAGTACAGTAATTAGAACCAGAATTTCCAAGGCTAAGCAATGCAGTTATAAAGCACATGGCTGTATCTCTTAGCAACAGCAATACCGCCAGTCCCATTGCCGCTGTTAAGCAAGGACCTCCTGTGACTGACTTCCTACCAGTTTCCAACAAGAAAAGTCAGTGGGGTAGCCAGAACAAAGTTACACATATTGGGTGGCTTTCAAGCAGACCGATGGTTGGGTGGGTAGTGGTTGCCATGGCACAAGCGTGGCCAGCAGAGGGTGGCTCCTGTGAAATGTGAGAGGGTGCACAAGGGGGTCTCATGATCCATAGCTGGGTTCCTCAGCAAAAAAATGGAAGCTGCCAGCTTCCTGATTGACTTTGCTTGTGAAAAGCCAGCAAATGGCAGTCATATGACTGCATGATTCTGCAACTGTCATAAGTGTTAGCCAGTTGCTACACACCCTGATGATGATGATGATGATGATCACGTGACCACAGAGATACTGAGATGAATGGAACTTTGAAGACCAGCCATAGTTATTTAGGCTCAATCATATGATTAGATTTCAGTGTGGGTGCATGTAGTGCAGGGGTGTCAAACACAATTTCATTGAGGGCCGCATCAGGGTTGTGTTTGACCTCAGGGGGCCAGAGTGGCCAAGGTAGGCATGGCCAGCTTGACGTCACTCGTGTCATGAGCACCTGTGGCGGCCTGAGCATCTGCCATAGAAAATGGGCTCCTGAGCTCCGTTTTCGGCTGCAGTGGCCTCTTGCAACTCTCTGCCAGAGAAAACAGAGCTTGGGAGGACCCGTGTGCGGCCCTCCCAAGCTCAGTTTTTGCTGGCAGAGGCACTACAGGCCAGTCCATTGCTATTTCCAGGGCAGCTCCGTGGGCTAGATCTAAGCATCCTGCGGGCAACATCTGGCCCCCGGGTCTTGAGTTTGACTCTCCTGATCTAGTGTATGTTTACCAAACCTTTTATTAAAAAAAAATGAACCAAATAATTTTGCAAGTGAGTAGTCTTTACTGCCTCAGAACTTACGGGAGGAGAGACCAAAATCTGTTCCTCGGGGATGGAAATTCAAAAAGCAAACTTTTTAGTAAGATCTCTTTTTCAGATTATTGAATCTGAAAATTCAATATATATTCAATATAAATTCAAAAATAACTAATGATTGTTGGACCCTGCTGTATCTCTGTATCACTTTCCAGTTGTGTCCTAAATACTGGTAAAGTGAATAACAGTATAGGGAGATAAGTTTCCTTAGTACAAATATTGGCCAAATCATCAGCTTTTACTGAATTGCATCACTGGAGATTTTGGAAGCTACATGACAAATGGCAAGGGAACAGGTTCTGTTTCCCACTGTGGTACCTTGCTGTGATTAATGTAGCCGATCTTGTTGTGCTAGATAGGTTTCTAGACTGGAGGATCTTATAGATGCAGAAGAAGGCAAGCCCAAGTAAGAGTGGTATCTAACAATACTGAGGGCTCTATGTGAGATTTGCATATAGTGAGTAAAGGTCTCTAATGCTTCTGGATCAGTGATCACATTTAGAATGTTGAGAACACTATCAAAAAGGTTTCCCCAGAGTAACCAGTTACTTAACTACACTTAACTTTTGTTTGTTATCTGGGCAGAGGGGTGCACCTTGAAACAAAACATGTTTATTTTAAAATAATATTTCTGATAGAACTGAACAGAAGTTCTGATGCTCATGTTTCTGTGGCTATCCAGAAAGGAAGTAACTGCTGTGTTTACAAAAATGCTAGGAGCTGTATAGCAGACGGCTCCCATATCCTAGAAAAGACCCAGTCCAATTAATCTTTGACTACCACAATTGAATCCAAAATTTTATGACTTACCTGGCCACAGTCGTTAAGTGAATCACTGGAGCTGATAAGTTAGTAACCTGGTTGTCTATGGAGAATCTCAGTCATCCAGGTCATGGTTGTCCCAAAGGTGCTTTTTCAAGAGGCAGCTGGACTTTCTAGTTTTTCTTTGAAGACGTTTTTCTTCTCATCCAAGAAGCTTCTTCAGCTCTGAAGAACTGAAGAAGCTTCTAGAATAAGAAGCAAAACGTCTTCAAAGAAAACATTTCAAGGTAACCTGGTTGTTATGTGAATCTGGCTTCCCCATTGACTTTGCTCGTCAGAAGATTGAAAAGGGGGATCAAATGACCTTGGGACACAGCAACGGTCATAAGTATGAACCAGTTGCCAAGCATCTGAATTTTGATCATATGTCCATGGGAATGCTTCAAAGGTTGTAATTGTGAAAAATGGTCATAAGTCACTTTTTTCAGTGCTGTTGTAACTTTGAACAGTCACTAAATGAACTGTAGTAAGTCGAGGACTACCTGTATACCCATATTGTACTCCACACATTCATAATGGGCAGGAAAATAGTTTTTCTGTTGAAAATCTACCGGAAGGATCCAAGTGCTGATGGTGAATGTATTGAAACAATACAGGTAGTACTTGACTTACGGCTGATCACTTAATGATCTTTTCAGAGTTATGGCGGCTTGGAAAAGGTGCTTGATGATCCATAAGGCACTCCCCGATATCATAAAATATTGTGGTTTCCCCCCCTCCTGTGGTCAAGTGATCATGATCTGAGTGCTTGGCAACCTGTTCACATTTATAACAGGTTGCCAATTGCCCTGCAGTCCTGTGATTGTCATTTGTAATCTTCTGCCAGCTTCCCCAGAAAGTCAATGAGGAACCTGGCAAGGAAGGTTGCACGCTATTGCTTGCCAAAGGA
>JANHFK010004389.1:83074-94879 GCA_036250565.1 Sibynophis collaris
AAACGGCACTGTTTAGCCGATGGGACCCTAAGGAGGCCCTCTCTGTGGGAGCGCACTGGTCGGCGGGAGGAATTTGGAGTTACCTGCGGAATACAGACAGACAGACAGACAGACAGACAGACAGATAGACAGACAATGTAAAAAAACACTCATTGCCTTGGTTGTTTTGGTTCCTGATTTTCTAGCATTCTTTTGCTGTTGCAGTTATTCTTTATTTTATTAATATACTTTTCTCCTGCCTGAGGAAGCCCAAAATAGATCCACAGGAGAAAGACTGTAAATAGTGTAATACCAAATTAAACTAGTAAAAATGCAGTTTTTAACTGCAGATGAATTAAAGTAAAATTACCAATTCGTATTATCTTTCTATTCTTTTTATTTCTTTTCAGGAGTGGTGATAGCCGTGGCAGTTGCCGTATCTGCAATAGCTTTCTCCTTTAACTACTTCAGCGATTAAGCTTCTGAAAGCAAGAACGAACTTCAGAACTCATGTCATTACAGATGTACTGTAAGGATGCAAGTGTCTTGAACTGAATACGTTAAGATATGTTATCATCTAACAATAGCAATACATGCCTCTAAAAAGCATTTTTTTTTTTTCATGAAAGTAACCCTAGGTGGTATACATTACCTTTTGGGGAAAAGTGAGAGATTGTCAACTAGCACATACAAGGGATTAATTTTTCAGGGGACAACTGAAACATAACACATTTATTTTAACGTTCTCCTTACTTAATAAAACGTATAAAAACCCTGTTGACATGGTTATTTGTGCTTTTTAAGGAAATACTAGAATTGTATGATGGACAATACAAATTCCTTTTGCTTTGAATGAACCCATAAGTGGGGTTTTTTTTCAATTACATACTGTGATTATTTATCTTCCTTGATTCATATACACCTGTCACAGAGTATATGTGATGTGAGTATATGTATTGATATGTATTGATTTCACAGTGCAGATATCCTGCGCCAGCCATGGTGGATACTGGTGGCTCTGTTATATAATATTACAACATAGAATAAAGAAGTTAGTTTCTATGATTGAAATCCCAGCCAAGGGTTCACTGGAATAGGATATATTTTGCTTGCTTGCTTGCTTGTGAAATGCAAGAATGACTTTATACCTCTGAGAGAGATTACAGAGATTAGGATCTATTACAGAGAAGGTGTGTCATTATGTCCATATTCTCTTCATGCTGTTTTCAGAAGGAGGAATGCTCTGTTCTCTCCCTCCCTCTCCCCACTTTTTAACAAAACTTTTTTTTCTCTTTCCTTTCCTCTTTCCTTTGCAAAAACTGCACATGTAAGTGATAGAGATTGTTCCTCTCCTTAAAATAAACTCAGATGTGATCCTTTATTAGTATATAAAGCATTGGAAATTTCTAACCTGCTGTTTTGAAATATACAAAGTTTCCTGTTTTATGTCCACTTCATTGTTCACAACCCAAAGCCTCAGGGGATTTAATAGTTTACAATATTGCAAAAATAAATAAGTTAAAACAGTGATCTACCCTTTTATATGAGTTGCTTTCAGTGTATTTTGTCGGATATTAACTTGGCTATGTTGGTCACCTGATTTGTAGGAACTTTATTACTTAACTTTGTATGCTGTTCCACTTCAAACTCTCTCTAACAAATTAATTTCACTTCGACTTACAACAGAAAAAGTCAGCAAATAAGGGAACATCTTTAAGAGATTCTGTATTTATATAAAGATGCCCATTACCAGGATTATATGAGTATATGTTGCAAGAAGTCTCAAAGCAAAATACTTTACAATGCTATTTATGGAAGAAAGCAGTAAATAATGATGGAGAACACTCAAGAATGCTGTGGGTGTTCAAAAACTTATTCACTCTGGGAGTGTCCTCTTAAGGAAGTGTTCTGTTTAGAAATTCTTTCCCCATTCTCAATGCATTGTGTCTGCCAGCTTTCACTGGTAGTCATTGTTAAAACTTGATCTGGATTTTATATTCACCTGTTCTCGGATTATTATCTTTCTATTCTTGTATATGAAATAACCACAGCATGGGATGGATCTATGTCGTGTTAATGGCTTTGAGGCTGGTGTGATTCATAGAAGACTTGACTTGCCTTTCTTTGAAAATGGACAGGGAGACGTTAAGATAGCCCTGAGTAAAATATCTGATAGAGTTCTGCCATCCCTCCAAATTAAGGGCAGGAAAAACCTATCTCTTTTCTTTCTACCACCTCATTTTTCTGCAGGTAAAGTGAATAAGATACCTGTCAGAATGTTTTGAGAGAACCCAGTTTAGAGCCATTCTACTCAGCTGAAGTAATGGCTTAAGTAAAGAGCAGGATGATGCCTGCCCCATCTTGGGATTGCTTCAAGTTTTAATCGCTAGGAGGAAAGTAACAAATACAGAGGAAATTATATAAATCAGATAAAGATATATATTTCCATTACTGCATATTTCACGTTTGGGGGTTCTAGCTCCAGATACATTCATTTATAATGCATTAAACATAATACCTTCACCCTTTGAGAATTTAGAAATTGCTATATTTTATACTTCCAATAGTGAAGTAGTAATGCCTCCTTTCCTTAGGATGGCAACCAATGCAGGCAGTACTTGGTTAGCTGAGGGATTTTTCTGATGGATTTAGGATATATGGTGGGAGTTAGTGTTCAGTTTTGAGGTTTGAGTGTTGCAGTTGGGATTGTTAGTTTGGTTTTTGTTTTTTTGGAACGGAGGATGCTCCTGATCATCTTACCAGAACTCTGATAGTTGCAGACGGCTTTTGACTCCTGATGGAAAAAGACTGCTGGGACTCTGAGCTGGTTTCTCAGCTGACTCAGCTGGTCAGAACTGTCTTTGGAGCATATGCCGATTATGGGCATCTAAAGAGGCAGTTGTGGTGAAGCCAGGGTGGACACCATTGGTGGAGTTACAGTATTGCGGTTGGAACTGAGATTCAGCTAAGAACTCACGAAGCTACTGAGCAAGTCTTCACCAGAACACTAGCTGTGGCAGTGGTTGCACAGCACTTTTTATTCAATGATATTTTGGACCAAACGTGTCAATGTTTATGCTGGCTTCTGATAGGCTTCTGGGTTCAATTCAAGATGGTGGCTATTCCCTTTAAAACCTTACATGGCATAGGACCGGGTTACTTTTCCCAATAATTTCTACAGGAAAGGCATGCTCCAGGTTCCTTCTTTTAAATCTTGCCATCTTATGTAACCTAAGAAATGTGACTTTCCTATGGACACTTTCCAGTGTGTGTCCCCTGTTTTCTGGAACAATCTCCCGCTCCCCAATATACAATAGGCCACAATTCTTTTCACCTTTAGAAAAGCCATTAAGACTTGACTCTTTCCCCAAGCATTAGGGGCCAACTGAGTGGGAGCCCCCCTGTTATTGTTTTGTTGTACACCTGATTGGCATTTTATGTTTTGTATTTTTATATTGTCTATTATTACATGGGAGGGGATTTGCTTTTTTTAATGATGTACTGTGTGCTTAGGAGCCAGCACTGTTTTGAACTGGGCAGTGTAATCTGAAAATAAGTAAATAAATGACTGATCTTATCATAGCTTTCTTACCACCACCACCACCACCATAAATCCTTCAAATGCACTTGATTTATCAATTTTAAAATGAATTGTTGTGATTGGAGACCATTCAGATTTCTCTGAATTCAAACGTGTAGGTCCTGTGTAACTCAGTGTGGAAAAAAAAGAACCAAATGAATTGCAATTCTCAAGGTACCACCACTTTCCCCCTCAGAATCAGAAAGCAAATCTAATTCAGATAACTTAACTCAAGCTTAGTGATGCAGGTTTTCTTTGGTTGGTCAACATGTGTAATCTAAGGACATTCAAACAGCTGTACATTTAATATGTTTTCCACTTTGCCTGCTAGATTTCCATTCCATTCTGTCAAAGGTAGGTCTGCATTCTTAAATATTGGGCATAAATTGTAAGGTTAATGTATTACATGAGGTAATTTCCTTCACTTTTTCACAGTAACATCCCACAAATGTGTGTTTCTCATACTTCTCTGTTCACTTGTATTGCATAGTCACAACATAATTCCAGGAAGTGCTGTAAAAGTAAATCAATTTCTGGGGCAGGCCCTGAACTTCTATGAGCAAACAAGGCATTTTTATCGTAAAAATATAGCAAAGGCCATGAGCTTTTTACACCTTACACACTTTATAAAATGACTCAGCTTTGGGAAAGAAAGGTTCAATTCTAGCCAGATTTCATTTTATGTTATCATCGTACTACAATAACATTAAGATCAGCTCCTGCCAACTCAATTTCTTCCAAGAAGATTAAGGGCAAAATTATTTTATATTCCTAGTCTAGACTTATTGTAATTTCCTCTTGACCAAAAGTATATAGTGATGAATCAGAGCATAGGTTCAAGATCTGTTCTGTGTCAGCATACAGTGGTTAAACATGTCAGAAAGCTTAAAACTCACTCCTAATGCATATGATTAAGGCTCAGATAATTATAAATGGGAAAGAATCCTGGAGAACTACTACTGTTTAACAATAACCTGTTTGGAATTGTACAGCAGGTTGAGCAGATAGTAAATAGTGCCAGAGCCAAAATTGATGGGAACACCCTCTTTTTTTACAATGGGATACAGTTAATGATCTACATATTTTATATACTTTTTAACCATCGGAGTTTGATATGTGGTGGAAGCTATTCAGTTTTAAATGAATAGCACTAAATCTTGTACAATAGACTACATTTTGTTTAAAAATAGTGTACTCAATTCATTTCTACATACACACAAATGCAGAATAGTAAACTCTTGATATATTTTTATACTTTATGCTTATTCTGACTATACAGCTAAAGAACCTAAGCCAGGAGATGATCAATCTAGAAATTCTATATTTGATTTAAGAAACCAAAAATATAATACATAGAACACTATTATATCAAGAATGTTTCAAACTGAGGTAGGTACTATTTGTTTATCCATGAAATAGATAAATAGTATAATATATATAAGAGGAAGCAGGGCCACCAACATTTTTCCAGGAACCCAATTTGTCTCCTCTAACAAATACTATTTGGAAATACCCATTACATGTAACTCCATTAAGAAAAAAATGCTTCTATGGGTCTGAATGGTTCACCACTTGCCATGAAAAGGTCCAGGGTTCAATTTTATATGTTAAATGCTTTTCTAATATCTTGCCTTACAATGTTGACCTTTTTTTATATATTTTCAGGAATGGGTGAAGGTATTTTATTCCTTAGGACTAAAATCTTTTCCCCCCAAGATTTGTCCAGGGTTCTCTACTTTTCATCCTTGCCTTCAAGATAATATGATCACTGTATATTAATACTTTTAGAACGTGCCCTGCATTTCAGTTTTTTAATCTGATTTTTTTCAAGTTGGCCAGATTTTTAAAAAAATATGCATCTAAAAATGTATTGAATTTGCAAGATAAAGAATTCCAGGGGACATGCCACTTTTTGCCCCCAAATCATGTATCTTTCTCTGCATTTAAACATTTGTAAGCATTAGGGCTTACTAATCTTTGGGGCATCTACTTTCTGCACAGAATTATTTCTTTCTCTGACTTTTACTTAGATCTTTGAGGATTCCTGGTCTGATGTCACTGGGCAGGGTGGAAAGTCACTGTCATCCTCATGTCTGTTATACACTATACGGATGTTATACAGATGTAAAAAAGATGTTGAGACTAGAAACAGTGCAGAGACGACTAACAGATGTTTAGGGGGCTGGAGGCTAAAACATATGAAGAACGGTTGCTGGAATTGGGTATGTGTAGTTTAATGAAAAAAAGGACTAGGGGTAACATGATAGCAGTGTTCCAATATCTCAGGGGCGGCCACAAAGAAGAGCAGAGCACCTGAGGGTAGGACAAGAAGCAATGGGTGGAAACTAATCAAAGAGAGAAGCAACCTAGAACTAAAAAGAAATTTCCTGACAGAACAATCAGTGGAACAACTTGTTTCCAGAAGTTGTGAATGCTCCAACACTGGAAGTTTTTAAGAAGAGATTGGATATCCCTTTGTCTGAAGTGGTGTAGGGTTTCCTACCTGAGGAGGAGGTTGGACTAGAAGACCTCCATGGTCTCTTCCAAGCTCTGTTATTCTATTCTATTAACCTGAAGGCAGAGTAGGTTGGAACAGAAAAAGGTGACAGTGGTTCCTCTTTTGTGGTTCCCCTTCTGTGAAATTGGTTCGGCCTGGCAAATTCCAGAGAGATCCACAGTATGCAAGGAAACTGAGAGCCCCCACCCATTAAGTCAGAATATTTTCCATTCAACTTTTTGTCTCTCTGATGTGTTAGACCACTTACTGTGAAATTAGTCACTCTGTATAATGCTTTATTTAACACACATTGCACAACTGTTTCTGTTTACTTCATTTTTTTAAAATGGAAGCTTTTGGGGATCACTCTAGATGAGAGAGTGTATTCTAATGGTGCTGAAGACAAAACCAGAAGTCATTCGTCTTCCCTTTCCTTCCCCTTTCCCTTCTAGAACAGTTGTCTAGCAATAGCTCTTCTCCCAAAGAAAAGCACAAACCAATATATTTTTTGAGTCTTTCTCACACAACTATATACTGATTGTGCCCAGGGGAGAAGTACTAGCCCCAGCCCTATTATCTCATCTCTCTCTGTCTGAACATTGAGGAGGCTGCAGTGATGGTTTGTCCCATTACAGCTGCTTAAATACATGGAAAAATCAGTGTTCTTGATTGTTTTTTATTTTGTCTGTGTGCATATATTAAAAAAAAGAATAGACCCATTTAAAAGCTGTGTTTTAACTAGCCTTTAATTGCATCAGCACAGAATAGAAAGGTTTAGTCATTGATATAGTTTTATGAACACATTGTTTTCATTTACCACGTGACATCATACAGTATTTAATAAGTGTTTTGATGCATGTATACATTTTCTTTATACATTTTCCAACACTAACCTAAGTTTACTAATTGCACACAATTAAAAGTGAGTTTAAAATATGCTCTTTAATTTCTCTACAGATTTGGAGAGATAATGTACTTGATTAGCAGCTAATATTATGTGATGCTTTCCAACAGCACATGCTAAATATAATGTTCTTCAAGTCTCTTTTTTTGGCTAGTAATTTCAAATCGAATTATGATAACTACTCGCAAATCAGAGAATTTTATTTATTTGCTTATTTCTAGTTAGGTTACATTTCTAAAGCCGTCCATTTGCATAACAACTCCAAGTAATGTACAGTATTAAAAAGAATAGGAGAAAAGCATCATAATAAACTCAGATGGTAGTTATATATATATAAAAAATGTTCTTCAACTTCCTGTAATTCCCAAAGGGGCTTGTCACACTCCCTAAAGTAGGGCCAGGGGAAGAGCCAGATTTTCAAGGTTTATTTAAACAAAGTCAGGATAAGAGTTGTTCAAAGGATGTTGTATCAAAGGGCAATCACTGGACAGAGAAGGTCTGCTTCCTGGGCCCATTGGCACTGTTATACCAATGGAAGTCAAACCATGTTGACTCTGTCTAATCATAATAGAACATAGAAAATAGAATTATAGGGTTGTTTTCTAGTCCAACCCCTGCTCAAGCAGATAAATATCTGTCCAGTCTCTTCTTGAAAACTTCCCATGATGGGAGCACCTACAACTTCATTCCACTGATTAATTGTTCCCACTATCAGGAAATTTCTCCTTAGTTCTAGGTTGGATCTCTCTTTAATTATCTTTCACCTGTTACTTCTTGCTCTGCCGTCAGGTGCTTTGAAGAACAGGTCAACCTTTTCTCTGTGATATCCCCTCAAATACTGGATGACTGCTATCATCTCAGATCATATCCTCTTTGTTAAACTTGTTAAACTTCCCTCAATATGGTTCAGCCTCCAGAATCCTTATCATTTTTGTTGCTCTTCAGTGCACTCTTTCTAGGGTCTCAGAATCTTTTTTGTATCATGCTGACCAGAATTGGATGCAGTATTCCAAGTGTGGTCTCACCAGTGCAATATTAACAAGTACTATCACTTCGTGTGATCTTGTTCTGTACTGCAACCTAGGATTACATTGGCTATTTGGGCAGCTACAGCGCCAAAATACTTAAATGCTGGTAATAGGCATTTTAGCCATTCAGGAAAAATGAATTTCTAGGATATCTCGCTAAAGTGAAATTCTCACTTCCCTCTGCCCCCTATTTTTAGTTAAATTTCTGAAATGAAATATTGGAAAACCACATTTCCAATTATGCATGTCTTTTGGTTAAGCATCAGGTATTGCTATTAAAGTGACTTACTTAACTGCCCTTAATGAATGGGTAGGCATCATAGGAAATAGATAGTCCTTCAAATAACCAGACCCTATGCTTTAAAGGGCTTTATAGGTGACAACTATTATCATGGATTGCACTATGATTACCTGCAATCATTACAGCTCACCAAGAAGCAGAATTACATAGGCATAATGTATCATGCTCAGAACCACTCCTGCTGCTGCAGTTTCTGGGTCTTCAATGAAAGTCCCATGAAGAGCTCATGAAAGTTGATCAAAGCATGAATTATTGTGAGGACGGTTTCCTGGTACAAAAATGCATGTAATTGGTACACAAGATGAATCTGTGCAAAGGCCCTTTTGGCCACAACTGCCACCTGTTTCTTAAGCAGGAGCTAGTCGTCCAGGAGGACATCTCAAATTATACAACAGTCCTGATGATGGTGCAATGCTATTTAAGGCTAAAAATGGAAGACACCTGATCTGGTGGGAGTGGGAGATCCAAATATCTACAGCTAGTCAATCTTGCAAGAGGTTAAGCTTGATCCTATTCCAACCTATCCAGATACTGACACTTCTGGCACGGCAACAACATCTCTGAGATGCTTAGATAACTGTTTTAACTAACTAAATTATAACAGTTATGTAAGATGTTATGAGTCTGTTGTATTTCTATCTTATTGGGTTCATCATGTATTCTCCAAAAGGACTTCTTGCATGAATAGAGGTAAACCAAGGAAATTCAGAATTAGAAAACTTTTGATAGACCAAATCCTGACCAAAGTTGGTGTTCACCAGAGTTTAGAGTTGCCCTAAATACTCAATGTTCAAAAGGAAACTTGACTTTACCCTTAATGTGGCAAATGTTTTGCATCTCTAAAACTCTAATGAAAACAAAGTTTCCTTTTGAGTATTTGCTGAAAGTTTTATAATATTAGTAGCTCCATCCAAATATACCTTGTATATTTGTCAACTTCTATATGTGTTTTACCTTAGCCAAATTCCTTCCAAATGAGAATTAAAACAATCTCACTTCCTACTCTTATCCTTCCACAAAAGTTAATGTTGTAAGTGTTAGTCCATCTGCTGTGGTCTCTGAAAATTGTCCATACTGCCGAGAGTATAGTTACTATTGGGTGATTTACATCTCACATTGCATCCCCTTGGTAAGAATCTTAATTTGTTCTCTTATTTCTTGTAAAAGTGAAAAGGAAAAAACAAAAATGGATCATCAGGCTAAGTCCTGGGCATCCCTTATTTCTTTTATATCTTTCTATACTTTTTAAATAAGTCTTTTCTAGTGCACCTATATGCAGCATTTCCTATGTAAATTTGGACCCAAATGGGATCCAAACTAAAAATTCACTGAGCACAGATGATGAAACACTAGATAACTTATCTACTGTTCAATTTCTTGTTCATCCGTTTCACCATTGTCAAGTTCTGGAATTCCTTTCTGAGGGAGTAACCCATACTCATTTAAGAAAGTCTCCACATCTGTAGCAGAAAATTCTCCATTCAATTGGTCAGTTACACTAATGAAATTGCTTACAAGCTGCCCACCTTTGTAGACAAGTAGTGTTGGAAGAACATCACTGGAGAAACGGTCTCCTGCCCCTGTGTTAGCAGCCTTGATTTTGCAAAATTTCACAATTGAGTACTCAGCAGCAAGACTAGTAAGGCTGCTGTTGAGTGCCTCACACTCCTTGATGTCATCTTCATAGATGTGGACAATTACGGTGGTGGCTTTGTGTTCTTTCTCCACAGCTTCCAGGAACTCCTTCCCATCCTGCAGCTCAGCAACGTAGCCGTGCCTTGGCGCAAAGCTCAGTCGCTCGTGCATGTTCTTCATGCAGCGCTTTCGGTATTGCTGTAAACAACTCTCATCTTCTTTGACATTCAACAACTCATATTCCTGCACACTCATCTGCAAGTAATTGTAAGAATACATTGAACTACAAGTGCCGGTTTAATTGCCAACCATAAAATGAGAAATTTCATGAAATCTTGTGGAATATAAATAGAATATTTTATACTCAAAGAACAGCACTGAAAGTTCAAAAGCTTCCATGTAAACATATTTTTGTTCCAATGAGCATTGGTAGGGCATTGATCCTGATGCAGGCTTTCCATCCAATGTTGACAGTACCATCAGGAGGATTATTTCTACCATATATTGTCACAAAATGAAAGTGAGTTGACTACAATATAGGCATTTCAATGATGAAACTGGATTGGGCAACCAAATATGTCATTGTTTGGTACAGGATGTTATAATAAGATATATCTAGTTCTGGAACAATGAGTTTCTATTCTAGTTGTGTACTGTCAAGAAATATCAACCTAATTTTTGCCAATGATTTGGAGCCATTAATTTTTTCCACAAGTTGGCTAATGCAGGGTGTGGTAAAATTATAAAATGGTCATATCTCAATACACAGTCTGATCTTCAAGAATACATTTCCCTCGTTCTTTGTGTCTTTAACACTGCAAACCTAGTAAAATATAAAAGTAGGGGAAACTATTTTCTATAGGAATCCTACTTATTTGGTTCTATGATGGGTAAAAAACCCCTGTTGTCTTCCAGATTTTGCTGTGCTCCCAGCATCCCTCTTCTAGGCTACACCAAGGAGTTGTTTGCAACATTTCGAGTGCTAAACGATCTCCAAAACTATTCCGGGGATTCAAATGATCTCACATGTTCCAGGAATATATGAAAGAGGGAGACTGTGGGGTCACACAGGCTTTCCCCCCATACTTTCTACGAATGTGGATTGTGTGATATGGCTTTTATACCCACACCAATTTATTAAATGGGATCTATCTTCTCTTGCCTGGAACAGTTCCGATTTTGAAACATGTATGATGCCATATTCCGTCTCATGCATCTTTACTATCCGTCTGACATACATGTGAAAATGTAATTGTTATGTTCATTAGCATAACAAACCTACCCCATATTTCTAGAATATATAGAGAAATTATCTGACATCTTCCCCCATGCATCTTTTCCATTACATGGTCTTCCTTCCCTCATTTACCTTACGACTGACTCGTTCTCTATGATCTCTGCTTTGACAGTTGTAGGGCGAAGAGATTTGCCTGATGAGAAGCTCTCTCTTGCTTGGAGGAAGACGGTCTTGGTCTTGGCTCTCCAATTTAAATTTTCTCCAGTCATTAATCACCCCTTTAGGTCCTAGAAGAAGAAAATGCTTTCATTTTGTGTTTTTAGTTTTACTTTCTTTTAATTTTTTTAAAATTATCAATTCTTTAGATGCTTCAGCAAAGGTTAACGAGGAAAATAGAAAAGCATATGCATAGGCAGATATCTCCCAATGGAGGCTGAAAAATATTGCCTTATTATTGAAATGAAATTTCCGCAAAAGCTTTTCCAAATTCAATTCACCCCAAAAATTACTGTATTGTAAACTGATCTGAGTCACGTTGGATAGTGAGATAGGTGGCATATAAATTAGGATAGGTAGGTAGGTAGGTAGGTAGGTAGGTAGGTAGGTAGGTAGGTAGGTAGATAGATAGATAGATAGATAGATAG
>JANHFK010004390.1:7345-22684 GCA_036250565.1 Sibynophis collaris
ATCATTGTCTTCACAGTGTGGTATGCCAGCCCTGATAAGATAATGATCACCACATGTGTTGATTCTTCATTCCCTCAGAGTGGTGTGCCAACACTGATAAGATGAATCTCCCCCACACATGAGCTGTGAACTGTTACTGTTAAGATTTACTTTATGCCATACTTTTTTTGTTTCCAAAATGAGGCATTTTTAAAATCCCTAATCAGTCTTTTCAGGAGCCTTAGCTATTCTAAGCTTGGTTTTGTTCATCTACCTACTACTTAATGCAATTCTTTTACAAATAGCTTAATTTGAAATCATTCTGTGAGATCAAATCATTAAGACCAATCTATGAGATCAAATTGTTGATATCATAGATCTATATCTGTGTATTGATTATAGTTTGAATAAATTTGTATCCTAAACTCTGCTTAGGAATTCATCCCACCATCATTTCGGAGTCATTCCAGAAGGCATTGGAAAAAGGCATTGAAATCTTGACTAGCATGGGACAGCCTGTTGAACTGAGTGACAGAGAAACCCTCCTTAACAGTGCAACTACGGCATTGAATTCTAAGGTGGGTATTGGAAAGAAAACACTTGATAAGTTTTTACTTTTGTTTTTTTGTGGGGGGGAGGTGTATATATAATTTGCTTTTTATGTACAGTTTATGTGTATAAGATTAATAACAGACGAGTCTAAAACAGTTTGCAGATTGGTACTTTTTTTAGTTAAGCGTCAGTAATGTTTAAGTGCGCAGGGTATGTTTAGTTTCAAATTGATTATGATCATCCCTGCATCATTCCCTATTGAATGTTAGTGATATAATTCTTATAATAACTTTAATAACTTAATTTGCATAACGACTTCATCAAAATATACCTTTTACAATTATTTGAGGTACAAAAACTTTGTCATTCCATTTGGTGACTTGATTAAATTTAATAAAGTTATCCTATGTGTAAAATTTGCACAACATATAGCACTTACAGCTAAGAAGCAGTTATGAGAGTCTCTAGAAATCATGGCACAAGCACTAAAGAAATGCTTCCTCTTTGCCCACCAATATAATCTCATTAGAATGTTGTTTGTTCCCTCCTCTTCTGGACTGCCTATCTGGTCTATCTAGTATTGCTACCAGTTTTTTTTTCTGATTAAAAAACAAAGCCTTGTTCTGGTTCCTTTGTCCAGACAAAATATATGCATTTGGAGATGCTGTTGCCATTTCATACATGAAAGAAAGAAGAGCCATAGATCCATTATGAGTATTGTAGGAAACGAAGCTTTGCAGCTGTCCCCTTGGAGTTAAGCTATTTACCATCAGTCTTGAACATTAAGCTTCACTAGGCTTATTTCAGAAGATCTATTGAGAGAGTCAAGTAGATGCTATGGCTTAGGTTCTATTTAAATTATTTACATTATTAAAACAATTGGATAATTTAATTCCTGCTTCAGTTTTGAATAATTAAAAAAGTAAAGTTGTGTGAAATTCTTATACAATGGACAAACAAAAGGCATGCTAAGTAAATCTTTACTGATCCTTCAGGTTGTATCGCAGTATTCTAGTCTCCTTTCGCCAATGAGTGTTGAAGCTGTGATGAAGGTAATAGATCCAACTACGGCTAGCAGCGTGGATCTTAGAGACATTAAAATTGTTAAAAAACTTGGGTAAGAGTTAGTCAAATTCTGAATTTTTATTTATATCTTTATTTAGTATTGCTTGTTCACTGATTATTTATTTTTAGGGGCACAATTGATGACTGTGAACTCGTTGAAGGGCTGGTCCTTACACAAAAAGTGGCCAATACTGGAGTGACCAGAGTGGAAAAAGCTAAAATAGGTCTCATTCAGTTTTGCTTATCTGCTCCAAAAACCGATGTAAGTTGTTTAATTTGTTCTTTTGAATAAATTATATGGAGTCCTCGACTTACAATAGTTCATTTAGTGACATTCAGACCATTCAGCACTGAAAAAAGTGGCTAAGACTTTTTCACGCTTAATGACCATTGCAGCATCTCCATGGTCACATGATCAAAATTCAGGTGCTTGGCAACTGATTTATATTGAGGCCATTTTTATTTTCGTTCACTTCCTTCATATTTTGTGGCTCAAAAAGCATTGTCCTTTTCATTCTATTCATTATTAAGCGTCCAGGTAGTCTTCAACTACAACCATTTGTTTAATGATTGTTCAAAGTTACAACGACACTGGAAAAAGAGGCTTATGACATTGTACCATCCCCATGGTCATGTGATCAAAATTCAGGTGCTTGGCAACTGGTACGGTTGCAGTGTTCCAATGGCAACTTTCTAACCAGCAAAGTCACTGGGGATTCACTCGACAACTGTGTTACTAACTTAACAACTGCAGTGATTCAACTGTGACAAGAAAGGTTGTAAAAAGGGGCAAAACTCACTTAAGAACTGTCTCAGCCATAGAAATTTTGGGCTCAATTGTGGTTGTAAGTCGAGACCTACTCACAACTTTTTTTTAAAGAAGTTTCTTAAAATATTGATCTTGTATTTGATTTGTAAAAATTAAACAGCTTGTAAGATTGTACTGCAGATTGACTTTGTGCACTCATTAAATAATACATTAGGTTCACAAAGCAAGATATATCCAATTTGTTTTGAGCAATCCTCTTAACATAAGACTAAGTGCAGTATTATGGAAGTTGGCATTGTCTCATACAACTAAAACATTCTTCCTTTTCTGCAACTATCCATAACTACAGCAGATTTCTGGAGACAGGCAATTGACAGAAATTGCAAGTTAGAATTCAGTCTGTTAACTGTATTTTATTGATGAAAATAATTGTTTTTCCATCCACTAAAAAATTGTCTTTGGAAACCACTCAAGGCATCCTAATTTAGTGTTCTATTGTGTATAAGTATACTTAAAATACTTTTTTAATTTTTCTACTAGATGGATAACCAGATTGTTGTTTCTGACTACACTCAAATGGATAGAGTCTTGCGTGAAGAGAGAGCCTACATTCTAAATTTAGTTAAGCAAATTAAGAAGACTGGTTGCAATGTACTACTCATTCAGAAATCCATTTTACGGTATGTTTATTTCAATAGTTCATATTTCATCTTTAACTAGAGCTTTTTCTTAGATTTAAAATTAATATATGGTATGTCTTATGCAACTTTCTGGAGTTTGCATCCTGCTAAAGCTATAAGCTAAAAACAATGGAAATGAGATTTTTTTAGCACTATAATAGTGGAAGAACTATATTTCCCAGTACTTAGTAATGTGCTACGACTTGAGATAAGGGAGCCATAAGAATTACTTTCATGGTTCTAGAAGGCTTGGGAAATACCTGAAACCCATATTTGATACCATCTTATTAGAGTAGGAAGGAAATAAAATTCTGTTCTAAAGTTTTGAAATCATTCTATGCCAGATCAGGATAGTTCTGATAATGTTATGCTGTGATTATATATATTAATATACCGCATCAAATGTATTGGTTGTAGGGATGCTATAAGTGATCTGGCTCTACATTTCCTGAACAAAATGAAGATTATGGTGATCAAAGATATTGAAAGAGAAGACATTGAATTTATATGTAAGGTGAGATAAATAGTTCTTGAAATGAATGAATTCTTAAGTCATGGAATATAATAATCGTGACAGTATGAGTAATCATGAATTGAAATTGATTGTAACAGTGAATGAATCTGTTTTGAATCTGTAATGCTATAATAAAAAGCAGTCTATAAATACCTATCTATTTTCTAAAAAGGTTTTCAGAATAATCTTAACATCAGCTCAGAAGCTGTCATTAATTTAATGGGTCTTATTTCCAGATAAATAGATTGAGGTTCAGTGATGGAGCATTTTCAGTGCACAGATATTTATCAAATTACTTGTGCTTTGTAGGATTGTTCCCACTCTGCCCCCTCAGTTGTGCTCCCACACAAACAACCAGTTGAGGTTACAAATGCATATATTTTCTACATTAATGCATTTTCTTAGTTGCCTAGTTGTAAGCAAACTGAATGAGCCAGAAGCTACTTTGGGAGGTGCATAATCAGCCCAGACACTGTAATTCGGAAGTCTCTGCCACTATAGTGCTTCTTTGCACTATTTTGTTTACATCTATGATGCATCTGATAGATTTGACTCCCACTGAGAACTGTGGCTATGGTTCTATATATGGCCAGCATATATGTTTCATCGAGGACAAAGTGGCAGTGATGGGTAGGTAAATTAATAAGTGGTTTTCTCACTCCCGCAGTCTTGCAGTTTGTCCCCGCTTTTAAAGGAATGAAATAGCTACTGTTTTGCATTCCTCTCAGAGAAGATCTCCCCTCTTCTTTGAGCAAAAATCATGTCTCTGGAAGTGAGAGGCTGCTTCTGCACATAAGGGTATAATTGCCTTTCTCCCTGTTATGAGCAAATAAGCAAAAGTATGCTTATGATTATTTGGAGATGGGGAAGCTGTGTCTTCATGGAGTTGTATGCAATGTTTTTGTTCAGACTTGGAAGTAGCTTTGACATCTGCTTGGGAAGTTTACCTGCTTTTTGATTTCCAGTTGCTTGTGCACTATAGAATATTCTGAAAAATATTACATATCTAACCTAAGGTGTGTTTGTGTATTGTTTATTTTTTTAAGACTATTGGAACTAAGCCAGTTGCTCATATTGATCAGTTCACTGGTGACATGCTGGGATCTGCCGAACTTGCAGAAGAAGTTAATTTAAATGGATCTGGAAAGCTAATTAAGGTAGGATAAGTCTAGTCTACTTTGTTCTGAAATTAAAGCAATTCTTTCAAACTGGGTTTGAATGGATTCTGTAGGATAACAAGAAAAAAATGCCCTCCGTGCTAAGAACTAAAGGAAAACACTTGAAAAGGAAACTAAGACTGTAATTTTGTTGTCATCAGTGTTTTCATAGTTCTAAAATCTGATCCCAACCCCCCCCCCCTCCAAAAGCAGTAAGTTTTCTTATCTGAATATTCAGTAGAGTGCCTGTTTTGTATTTCAGATTACAGGCTGTGCTAGCCCTGGAAAAACAGTAACAATTGTGGTACGAGGGTCTAATAAACTGGTGATCGAAGAGGCTGAGCGTTCAATCCATGATGCTTTGTGTGTTGTCCGTTGTTTGGTCAAGAAAAGGTACTGCATCATCTTTTTGAACCAATAAAATCATCATTCAAGTTAGCAAACTACACTTTAAGCTACATTTTAATTTTAATTTCAGAGCCCTAATTGCAGGTGGTGGAGCACCAGAAATAGAGTTGGCATTACGCTTGAATGAATATTCTCGTGTTTTAAGTGGCATGGAATCTTACTGTGTTCGTGGTTATGGAGAGGCTCTGGAAATTATTCCATCCACCCTGGCTGAAAATGCAGGCCTTAATCCAATATCCACTGTTACAGAGTTGAGAAATAGACATGCCCAAGGAGAGAAAACTGCTGGCATCAATGTCAGAAAGGTAATCTGCAAACTAATAAAAACAAATAATGTACCACATATTATTTGACATTTGTAAAATTCTGCCTTTTTGGAGTTCACTAGTACTATTTTTCATGTTTATTTCATTATGCATAACTCAGAGGATTGCTCATCTTGAAATTACAATATAAAGTGCAGCAAATGCAGAGAAATGCCTTAAGTTTGTAGTTATATTGAGTTGGTTTGGGTGACCCAATTTAGAAATGTCAGTAAATAAAATCTTTTTTTGCTCTTATCTTAGAATATTGGACATTTTAGCAAGTGGCAATATAATTGAAGTATTTTTCAAATTCCCATAATGGAAATGGTGGCTGAATGTTTTTTTGTAGCATCCCTACACAAATGGGCAGCTAAATAGCAATTCACTTCAACAGTTACACAAGCAGCATAATAGCAACTTAAATGCATGGCTTTTGTCCTGATGCTTCTTTCTAATACACATACGATTTTTTCAGTTAGCATTTCAACAAAGTAAGCTATTTTTGCCCTTGATGCTGTGGAAGTCAGAGCGTTCTAGCTTGATCTGTAATGCAACTTGCATATTTCATGTATGAAAATAAAGTGCATGAAGGCACAAGGATGGCAACATTTCATTATCACTCATGGACTTTATTCTGCTGTTTAATAATAGTTGCTATTAGGGAGATAGTTGTTTTCTTATGTCTGTCCCATTGGCCATCCAAAGCTGTTTTTAATGCTGCTGTGTTGCTTCAAACCTATCTGACCAATGTAAATCAGTGACATCAAACTTGATGGGGGAGAAGTTGGAGTTGTGCTTGCTTATAATTTGGAAGGTAGAGAAAGAGGCTGGGTCTTAGTCAGTCTCCAATAGCCAATCAAGTGTGTGCAGTGTTAATACACCATATATTAGAACATCCACACTAATTCCTCATGAATTAAATTCCTCTTCATTAAAGAGGCCTTATTTTGAGAAGGGATATTCATTAGAAAAGAAATATTGGATTATGCATAATTTAATGGGAATGGAAAACAGGAAGGGGATTTTTTAAACATTAACCCCTTCATTAGTCCTTTCACTAGTGAAGTAATTAAAATATATAGTATTACTAAGTTTAAGTTTGCTTCTGGGTACAATTCAAGGTGTTGGTAATCACTTTAAAACCCTTCATGGCGTGGGTCCAGAAACCAGTCACCCCAAAGTGATTGGCCCACTAACCACACTGGTAGAAGGGACATAACTTATGAGCATAGGCAAAGTGGCTAAGAGCTTCTTCCTGCTGAAGTACTTCCTTCTTTGGGTTTTAGATATGTCAGGTAAAATGGCAGTCACGTAGCTAGAGAACAGTAATTGGTATTAGGCCAACCAAAAATACCCTGAATATTATTTTTAAATTATTTTAATAAAGCAAAAGTTTATAGAGCAAGTTTTTTATATAGTGCCCAAATGTGCATAATTTAATAAAGGTGGTGTGATTGTTCATCATCTTTTGTTGCCAATAAAACAGGCTTAATAAGCTTTTATCTCCTGCAAAAAGACTTCGGGAAAACTAGGCTGATCCTACTTGGGCTGTACTTTCTCTTTATATTTGTTTATATAAGCAGAATCCCTAACCATTTCTGCAATTAAAGTTAATATGATTTTGTTACTTCTAAAACTATTCTAAATATGGGAAATACTTGTCAAAATATTTTTTTTTAATTTAAAAGTGCCCTTAGTTTGAGACACCTAACTGACTTTTAAGTTCAGTGATCTTGTATTCTTATTGGTCTGTTTTTTTAAAAAGAAGTCACACCATAAGAATTAAATACTTGTTTTGGTTTGCAGTTCTAAGCAGAATTAAAATGAGCTTCTGATGTTGAGAAATTACATAGATACATACATACACACAAAATATTGGCTGATAGGTTCATCATGTGGTGAGAAAATAACAAACTCTATGATTATGTTAAACTTATAATAAAAACTCTTAAAGAGGTTTAAAGATGATTTCATGTTTAAGGTGTTTGCTGATAATTGTTAATACATTGATATTGTGGTTTTTAAACTATTGTCTGGAATTTCAAATATCTTGGAAGAGCTGGTAGTCCAGCCTTTACAGTGTACAGTGCTCTCACTGTAGCTACAGAAACAGTTTGCAGCTTTCTTAACATTGATGATGTGTTAAGCTGTTTAACATTCTTCCAGTTGCTCCATTGTTCTTTTTGTCAATTTTTGTAATTTTTAAAAATCAAAATGATAGTTCCTACCATAATAATATTTTACATAAGTGAAAACTTATTTTGTAATTATAATTGTGGTTATTTGATGTGGATTAGGCGTATGCAGTTGATTTTGAAAATTTAGAATATTATATGGAGAATAAAAGTTGACAAATTATACACTGATATTCTATATAATATGTTCTGTCTTTTTTTTTACAGGTGAACATTTGATGAAATGACTGAAGGAAGAGGCAGTACTCTTAACTAGTACACTATCCTAAGTTTGGAACTTGGCTCCTTTATAGAGACACTGCGTTAGACACCTACTTAACTTGCGGTTGTGTTCATGTTCTGTCAATCTAAGTTAACAGATGACATGAACCAAATGCCATGATTTATATTCTGACATCAGGATACAAGAAAACTTGTAATTTTCTTGAGTGGTGACTTAAGTTCACTGACATAATCAATGTGAATGAAATTAATTGACTGACAGTAGCCAAATCCCATAATTAGCAATATATATTTTTGCCAGGAATGATTAACTTGGTGGTAACTTGAAAATTTGTATTAGTAATTATTAAACCATTTTTATTTACTACAACTCCTTTTTATTTTGTATTTTTGACCTCTGATGAGAGTAGAAGGCCCTTTTGAGTACCGGTAACTATTTTCAGTAACAGAGTGTCTTTGATTAATGTTTCTAAATTCTTTGAAGTAACAAGCAAGAATGTGAAATTCTGATAAGAACCAGATTAGACCAACTAGAGACAAGAATTGCCAGAGAGTTGAACTTTAATAACCTGAAAACTAATTATGTGGGAAACATGCCCCTTGAATATTCAATTGGCCCTTAACAAGATCATACTAAGCATAATGGGATGCTATGAACTGTTACATGGTACATTTATGGGCATGCTGTCTAGATGCTTAATGACTTGAATGATGCTGATCAATTAAAGAATATATTCCAAACCCAATATGTTTGAACTGTATATATCTCCTTTCTAAGGGTTTTCTCACCTTGTACCTTTGGGACACGTATCTTTTACTTACAAATTGCCTTTTTTTCTCCTAAGTGGTTACATATTGCATATATAAATCAGCTATATATTGATAGTTGCACAAAAATATTATTAAATATCTCAGGTACAAAAAAAGGAATATAAGTTTAATGGAAAACAAAACTAAAAAGAATCCTTATGTAGGAAATGACCAGACTAAGCCCAAAGGAGGGGTCAAACATGTCATCAGGCTCGAGTCCCTTTGTATCCACAAGAGATCTAAGTCCAGCCCATCTTGATTTCCATTGACCCTATCTATCGCCAATTTCTTTGACTATTAATAGTTCAGATTCTTGTAGAGAGCTTAACCTTGCAGTGAACGTCATATTTATTTGAATTGCCTGAATTTCTTGGTTTCCTTGGTACTTAACATCTTAGTTCTTGTAGAATAGATAATGGCCTTAGTCTGAGTTATATCCAAGTACAGGAAAGAACCCCCAGAATATTGAAAATATTTTTCTTTTTAATAGTAGATCATTAATTTTTTAATAAATTTGGGTTCTGTTCTGTTTTGCTTGTAAGAACTAGTGTTTGTTTTAAAATGTCATTAATTGTGAAATGTACAGTTGTTAAAATTACACCAGCCAGAATTATACCCTTGTGATTTATAGTGAGATGGATCTTTAATTTAGGGAATAACTTTTTCAGTTAAGAAATGAGAGAGAAATTAAAGGAAGAACTTTGTAGAGATTAGAATTCAAGTTAGATCTGAAGAGTGTGTATGTAATTTATAGCTTTCTAATAGCAGATTAGGAAATAAAGGCGCCATGAGGCCAGGCAACAAAACTGTTTTGAACAAAGTGAAGAATCCAAATGCAAGCCAATATTTAAAAAGTCCCTGATTTTGAAACATTACAAAAAGTATCCAGAAGCAGCTTCAAATACATAAGAATGTGAAAAGTGTCATAATCAGTGAGCCTTTTAATCTCCATACACCAAATATTCCATCCAAGAAAGAAAATTCTTGACATTGATATGCTTATTTTACAGAAGTGGAAAATTTTCACTTCAAGGATGTTCGAACCTCAGAATTGCCATTGTGAGTGAAACAAATCTCGTGATAGATTTTAAAGTACTGTTTTTTCCTAGTATTTGAGGGTTTTACTCGTGCTATTCTGCTGTTCCTTGAGTTGAAAACATGTTTTTGTGAAACCAGCTTGGTCTGCATTTACTGATGCTTCAAACTCTTCAACTATGTCAGGCAGATAGCAAACATTCTGAATATATATCTACATTTATATATAATCTGTTCCACTTGAATTTAGCTGGCCATTTTCTGGACTTCTGAAAAAAGGTTATTCCACTGTTAATTTGAGTGTCCCTCAGAAAAAAGTCCTGGTTAAGTTAGTTATTAATCATAGATAGAAAGACTGCTATTCTTAACAGATCTAAGTAGAGAATTCAACTGAAATTAGGATTGCAATTTCAGTCAGCACTGACCCCTGGTGGTGTAGTGGTTAACATGCAGTATTGCAGGCAATGCCTGTCCACAGCCTGGAGTTTGATCCTGATAGGACTCAAGGTTGATTCAGCCTCCCATCCTTCTGAGATCAGTAAAATGAGAATCCAGATTGTTGGGGGCAGTATGCTGACATATACTACCCAGAAAGTGTAAAGTACTATGAGGGCATTATATAAGTCTAAGTGCTATTGATACTTATTAAGTTTAGATGGCAAATATCTCTTGATTATATTGAAAAGACTGATTGAAAATTAAAGTAAATTATAAGCTTTTGTTACTACAAAATTCTTACTGAATTTCTATCCCATGGTACTCATTAATTTTTTGTTTTTCATATTTCCATATTATTTTAATAGAGCCAGTTTGGTGGTGTACTTAAGGCACCAGTCCAGAAACTCTTCTGCTCCAGAGAGTTAGGTACATTTAAATCCCTTTGGAATCAATTTATTCCAATGATGACTGATATAAAAAACAAAAGCATTCACAGCAGTTACTAGCACGAATGACAGGATTGAGTATTGTATGATTTGACATGAAGAATGTACAATAAGTACAATATGACACATTTTCCTCATTTACAGGTTTAAATTCAGACTTACTTCCCAACAGCTCCTCATTCATAAAACCAATTAAATAGACCTACAGATCCTACACTCTAAATTTCCGCTTCCTGAATCCCACTTTTGTTACATGAACAGTGTAAGGCTGCTGGATTTGTAGTTAACGTGTCCAGGAGATGGCAGCCTCATTTTAGCAGTTCAAAATTAAGCCACACTTTAGCTCTTAACTGAGTTGAATTTAAGACTGACTGAAAGAACAATAAAACTGGGCTACTAAAGAGAGCTGAATTTCCAAAAGGTGTGTGACTCTCTGGCAGGTTATTTCTCAAATAGATTTCTTGTCACACATTTTTAAATTTCAGGTTATAGATTAGCAATCTTATTCTGCAAGGCCCTTGCCTATAAAAAATAAATTTGCAATATTCACTCTAAATCTGTCTTTCCTTTGTTCTACCTGATGCTTAGAGAGATTGGCTCACATTCTGTCCAATTCTATTTACAGGAACCATATCTATCAAACAGGCCAAGTTTAATTCCTCTGAAGCTGTAAAAGATTCACAGCATTCAGAGAAGGCTTGAAGTAAATACTATGGTCCCTGGTACTCTGACCTTTTTCACAGCTGTTAAAATCTATGATAGACTGTTCTGTTGAGGGAGGTTTATTTTCTGCCCTGGAGTTAACCTGTACTCATGTTAATCTATGATACTTCCCCCCCCCCCTTTTTCTGCTGAAAGGGACATCTAGATTAGAAGTTAATAGGACAAAATGAGGTGTATCTTTTCCTGGGGGGGGGGAGACAGAGGGAGGGAGGGAGAGAGACAGAGAGACGGAGAGAATCAAGTATTTAGATTACCAACCCAGTCTAGGACTGGGGATAATTTGACAGGTTGTTTTAGTATATTTCAAGTGCGGCAGTTCCTTGATGGAAAAGGTCATATCCTTTAAGATGTGATTATGGATTGAGGAAATTTGCTGCTCAGCCCTTTATGGGGTGGAGCATCTTATTTCCTTCAGAGGAAGCTTTGCTGTATAAGCCTACAATCTTCTTTCAGAGCTGTAAGTTGAATTAACTGGTTTTCTTTTCAGTTCAAATTCCTTTTTTTAAAACAACAAAGGGACTTTTCAGAAAGCTGTTTACAACAGACCTTTAATGGATAACGACTGGTCTCCAATATGTACCAGCTGTAGGAGGAATACAAGATCTACTAGCAAGACATCAATTCCACCTTTTTTATTCATGTCATGTTCTCTATTGAAAATGATTCTGTGAAAGAATACTGGACCTACCATACCCAGAACTGACACAAGAGAATTGAATTGGTCTTGTTGGTATGTGCAGATAGATTCAGACATCTTTACACATCTGTTGTGCAAAATAGGCAGGCTTCAGAGGGGAGAAAGAATATAGTAAAAGTAGTGTGTTGGTGCAGGGGTGGGAGGACTGAAAGAGGACCATATGGATAAAGTATAGCTGCTTCACTTCCTAATGAAGAAGAGAGTTTAATGACCTTTGTTGGTTGCATAAAGGACAACCTGGAAGCCAAACTACCTAGCTTCTGGATGTAGTGTATCAGTTGGCCAAAGATATGCCTGCCTGCCTCTGTCTCTAGTCAGGCACAAGTAATCAGGAAACAAGGTGGTTCAAATCACTACAGATTTATTTCATGTTAACACACTACAAGAATCTAAACTACTAACAGTCAAAGCAAAGTGGCACTAGATAAGAATAAATGGAATTCAAGCTGTACTGGATTAGATCTCTGGTGGACATGTAGGGACTCAAGATTGTTATCATGCTTGACCTCTCCCTGCCTTGTCATCTCCTATCCTCTATCAATCTTACCTAAAATGAAACTGGTACATCCAGACCTGAATACATCCATATTCTCTCCATAATGGATATTGAACTGAGAAGAATGTGGCTGCTACCAAGTCTAGCCAGCTAGGAGAAGCATGGATGGAACAGTTTTCCCACTTTCCTCTGGCCCTAAAGTGATCATAATTTATGTTTATCACTGGAACCTGAATGAGACACTGATAATACAATCTATTTTAAGTAGCATGGATGCATCAATATTTGAAGGGGAATCTTTCTTTGTTGATGTTGTACGAGCAACCCAAGATAATAAGTAAATAGGTAAATTGGTAGCCTGTTACATGTAAAATATGTGTGGGGGGTGGTAGTATTTAAAAAAATTCCTTTAAAAAGTATATTGTGTGTGGAGGCCATCTTGATTTTTTTCATCCATATTCTTCTAGGCCTAAATACATTTATTGCAATAACAGAATCAGGTTACAAGCAATATAATTCAGTATCTATGAAGGTTTCAATTACCGACAAGAATTCATATATTAGATTTATCTCTTTCATTTAGGAACTCAAATCAACATATATAGCTTGGAACAACCAAGCTCAGAAAGTACCTGGGATCATTCATATCAACCTTGAGCTACAAATATTCTCCTTTATTGATACAGATAACTCTGGGTGGCTAACCAACCAATTTATAAGAAAACAAAGCAACACAAGCCCTAATCCCCCAAACAATACAAAAAGAACCCTATAATCAAGGTTAAAATAATCCAGCCATACTAAGCCATACATACGTAGGCATGTATAATAACTTCCCCAAAATGATAACTTCGGTTTTTTACTTGGTTGGATTCATTTGGATCAATTATTTTCTTTCCAAATTTATTAGGGTAATGGCTAATTGCCAAGAATTACAGTCCAATCAAATTGCTCTGATTTTGAAAGGTCTTAATGACTTGGCCTCTGAGCATTTGTAGGACTACGTCCCTCAAGTTGACTTGGCCCATCCAGTGGATTCATTATGAACTGTAGTTTGAAAGGCCTTGTCATCAAGTGATGATGAAGGCACCATGTTTTTCTGTATAAATTCCATCCCTATGGAGAGATGCCATACATCTCTGCAAAGATACCAACTCCCTCTGGTATTTAGAATGGTGACCAAAACAGACTGGGAAAATTTTACCAAATATTTTTTATGTTATTATTATGTAATTATTGAAATGGGTTTTTAAGTATGGGATCATTGTTGTTGAGCTATTTCTAATTACTGATGTTGTGGCTATGGGCTTTTAAAATGTTTTATGATTATGTGTATTTTAACTGTCCAATGTGGAGTGGGCAGTGTACAAAGACCGCAATAAATAATTTCCCAAAGATGGACTTGGGCGTTCCCCATTTTTTAAAGTTATGAGGTAGCCAAGGGTTGTTGGTCTGTGTGATCTTTTACTGCATGATCAATATTTAGAAGACCAGGAAGGGAATGCTAGTGGTTCTCCAAACCAGGAAGACAGAGGTGTCAGAATGATGCAAATATATAACAGAAAGCATGAACTTTCTTATTACCCCCTCCAGTATTATAATAAGCTCACGAATGACCCAGAGAAATTTGAAAGAAATTCTCAAGCTCCCGGAGGATAAGTCAGAAAAACAGAAGCTTCTTTCACAGGGTAGGAAAACTTTTGAAAAATTGCCAGATATAGTTCAGCACACACCCTTTCTTCTTTGCTTTACTGAACACATTTCTGACGCACAAGTACATAGCAGACTCCATGTACCATAGTTTGCTAAGAGATTGCTTTTCTGACAAGGTTTCTTGCGTCATTACTAAATAATAGTTGCAGTGCCTGCATTCAGAGCAGCAGCTGCTATTAGCAGGAGAGGGAAGGGGAGCTAGGCCCATCTCTTCTCAAGATACATTTGTCCCATGTACTCTAAACTCTGAAGAGAAGAGGGAGAAAAAGCTCAACTTGTGGGATCTAATATACACCCAAGGACATTAACAAAATTGAAGCAACCTGTTTCTTGAGGTGAAACAGAGGCAGTGATTTATCAGGGAAAGATATGAAAAAAACCAAGAAGTTACGATGATGCAATGATGTCTTTTAGGATTCCAATGTTCCACCTTGTGAAAGCCAATCCTTCAGTTTTGCAGAGGCCTATAACACAATAAGCCATTTTTTTCCAGTGTGGAGCTCACTACAAAAAGTGCTCAATTGAAGGCTACCTCCCAAATTCATGGAGTGATACATTTGGCAACTTTGGTGTGAACCCTAGCTTCGGCTTCACAGCTCTAATCCATTTCCCTCTTTTTTCTGCAAGCATAATAATTGTAATAAGGTAGAACTAAAGTACCATCAGAGTAAATATTTCAATAAATGAAGGAAGAATGAAGGAAGAATAAATGATCCCTTCCCTTCCGTCACCATAGATTTGTATAACAGCAATTTCATATTGGCAGTTCTGTTTTCAGTGAAGAAAGAGTTCAGTCATAAATGGGGTCATTCCTCTGCTGGCTAAGCAGAGTCAGACTAGATTAGCAGAAGGATGAGAAACCATCAACACTTCTAGGGCTAAGCTGGACATGACTGGGAAGTTAAAAACATATAGAAGATGGCAATATAAGGCTATTTCCATTTCCTTATTTGCTAAGCAAATAATACAGGTGTATCTTCACTGTCACTAGGTGCTGAGTCTGACAACAGGGTGATTTTACCCTTTATTTTGTTTCCAAATGATATAGTCAGCAAACGCCATCGCTGACTATCGGGGGTGAAACATTGGCCCCTGCAGAAAGGGCTCGCAACTTGGGAGTCCTCCTGGATTCACG
>JANHFK010004390.1:22784-34287 GCA_036250565.1 Sibynophis collaris
CTGGGGGTCGCCAGCCGACACTGTTTGGCTGACGGCACCCTGAGGAGGCCCACCCTGTGAGAGCGCACCGGTCTCTGAATTGAATTTGTGATGTTTAAGCTCTGCATTACATGGTGGTTTTTAATGTAAAATTCTTATTTTAAGTAGGAAAACACTAAAAAAAAAACTTATGGAGAAGAAAACATTTACTGCACTAAGGTAGGCCTTTGGTTGAATGTCTTTAAGAGTCTTACCAGGGATATTAGACCGCTTAATGAATGTTACATTTTTAATAATATTTTGGTAGATTGTTATATCAAATTACAAACACACAGAAACACACATATAGATATATATACACAATACGTTGACCAGTCAATTGGGCATTTTGCTTTTACACAGAATTTATTTTTTTATTTAAAATTTTTATAAAGTTGCCCATCTTTCAACCAACTCTGGGTGGCTCCCAATCAAAAATTAAAAATCATAAAATCATATTAAACTATAAACCACAACCGATTAAAACATTAAAAACACCAAAACCTGGCATATACTTTGCATGAATGACATCAGATCAGTTCTAAGTTAAGCGGTCTAATAAGCATTTAAGAAATCCTTGTATAGTTGGAGTACAAAGAATTTTGGAGATCTTATTATCAGCCCTTCAGTGTTTTCTTTTAATCAAGCTAGTAGTGGGGCCCTTTTTTGATGTCACCCAGGCCTGTGATTTTTCCTATGACCCTTTGAAGTTACGGTTTTCATCCCTAGCCTCTACTCCTGCTTACGTTTCCCTTAGCCATTCATAGGACACTCATGCAAAGTATATGAAATCAAAAGTCACGTAAGAATTTGCTGATACTAAAAGATGCCATGATTTCAAGATTTTTCTGGCAAAAATAACAAATATTGAATGGGAGGTCCACTATATTATTTCATTGCGACAGAAGCAAGTAGACGGGCAGTTTGACTGGGTCCAAGCATCCTGGCAGTTACTTTGTTTCGCTAAAGTATCGCAGTTCGTGTACTTATTATTATGTATGCAAGGATTTGCTGAAAATTTTAAAAAGAGAAGAAATGTAAATAAAAGTGAGACATTACCAAAAGTACAACTGCTATAGGAACTCTTTTACAATTGTATGCAATGTTTTAGAACTCAAAAATCAAATCTGTTAATTTTTTTTAAGGGGTGGATTTAAAAAATGAAGATTTTTAAAAAGGAAAATATTACTTAGAGTAATTATTTTAGAGTATATATTAAAGTAATTATATGCAGCTACTGAATTATTACTTTCAGCAATAGTCCTGAACAAAATCGAACAAAAAGCTGGTATGGATTTTAAGTTCTTCCTAAAATGAAATGGATTGATATCATCCTCGTATTTCCTGATTCAATTGCTTGGGCCCACACTAGTGTGGGAGCATATAGAAGCACCATCGAGGCAACTCTAGATGTCTGGTTATCCCACAATAGCATGCTTCATGTAGATAATGATCCAGTTGTCTTGCCTAGGTTTATCTTGCTGGATAGCTGGCCATCTTCCATTATGCCTGTTATTTTACCTAGACACGGTTATCTCTTCAAATGAAATCTATTCTTGGGAGATATGACATGACCATTACAAATGTTGGTTTAATAATTGATTATTATTTTTTTACTTACTGCATAGTCCGTTGTCACAAGCCGAAGGACAGTCCCCACAAGTTGGCCCTGATTTATAAGGAGTAGCAATTGAACCTGCGAGGTTCCCTCTGGAATGAAAAAGATGAACAGAATGGTGTCATATATTACTACTCCTATATTTGTGATTGCCAAAACTCTCATGCCATATCAATAGATAATTGACTTTGATTGCATTATCTTGGTCTCTCTGGTTTGGGGTTCCAGTTTTGAGAGAGCAGACAGCATCACCATTGGAGGGGAAGATCTGACTTCTGAAGTCTTCTCCAAAAGACAGTAAATCCTGTCAAGGTTTGTGAGAGAGCAAAAAAAAGATTTTCCCGACTTGTTAAAGAAATAATTGAAACTTTTACTTACGCCTCTTGTCTTCCTTTTCCCCTCTTTCATTTTTCCTCTTTCATTGTTAACATTCCCCTTCTCCTATCTCTCTGTCTTTCTCAATTCTCTCTAAGCAACATAGAAATGATTTCCCCCTTTCCTGCCAATCATAGGCCATGATTGCTTGAGGATGCAAGTCGGCCTTCTATGCATGTCATCCATGCTGTAGCTCTGCATGTTATTTTATGCATATTTTTTCAAGTATTTCCCATAGTTGGGGAGGGACCATGTGACAAATCATGTGACTACAGGTTGAAGATTTCCAGTTCCGTTCTTGGAATTGCCATTCAAGTTAAAAAAAATAAGATGCATGGAAAAGTAAGCAAAACGAATACAAAACAGTGAACGGGATTAGGATAAAAATTAAATTTAATTATCCATCCATAAAAATCCATCCATAAATACCCATCGATAAACATCCATCCATCCATCCATCCACAGCTTTCAATTTTTTAATATTTTCTGGATGGATTAATTGAATGAATTTCAAGACTATTCAGTTCCAAAATGACTTTGTTCAGCTTCACGAGTTAAAGAAAAATATTATGTTAAAAAACAGATATCCAAGCAACAACATAACATCATACCACATCATAAACACAGAAGAATATTTCAGGGAAATTGTGTGTAGAATTATATAGATGGTCTTCATTCAGTGATTGACTTAGACACCAGATGTTTACAGTTATGATGGTGACAAAAAAACTAACGTTGCAACCAACCATTGCTTTTACAACCTTTGCAGGTCTGTAAAAATAGAGGAAAGTGAGATTGACATAGTAACACAGTCATGATTCCCCTTTGGGAACACTTAGCTTAATGACTGAGTTGCCAGTCCAAATTGGGTCACTAAATGAAGACTACCTGCATAGCCTTTTGTTTAAAAATCCCAAAGTCAATTTTGATTTAACGCTCTTTATAACCCAGCGCAGAAACAATAGAGATAAATAATTGGAAGATCTCCTGAAATAAAATATAACTAAGAGTGTAGGACAGCCAATCTTATGAAAATGTAGGTATTTTTTATTTTATTGCTAGATAAAAGCATCTGCAGGAAAGAACAATGATGTTACAGCACAAACTTTGTGGCTTAATATATTATGTCTAATCAGGGCACAAGAACAAAAGGGTGGGATTTGCATTGTGCTGTCATAATGCCTATTTCATCATTTTTTCCATCATGACAACTAGCAGTTCAAGCATCTTTTGCTAGATAACATTTCAGCCCATACCAACTAGAGAAGATTATTGAAGAAAACCTGTGCCATCACTGGCTCTGGGACAGGACGAGGCCATGTTCATTCTTAGCAAAAAGGATTCTTGTAAAAGCACAAGTGGAACATAGTAAATTACTTTTGAGGATAGCATTAGGAAATTATATTTTTTCAAGCTGGCGAGGTCAGTAAGTAGTACCTGAGATTTTTCATTGCTATAATTTCATATTCCACTATCAGTCATCTTCAGAGTCAGATTTAGGAAAATCACCTACACAGAAAGGTGCCTCAGGTGCCTCATATGCCTCAGACCCATTTCTTAGAATTTAGCTCTTAGAAATTCTTTGTTGGAACCCCTATTTCAAATAATCCTTGGTGTCTTGATACATTTCATTTTCAAAATCTTATATTGAACAGATATCGACTCCAAAAAAACCATACACTATGACTAAACTTGAATTATTAGTATGCAAAACTTATTGCAGTTAATTAACATATAATAAATCTAGCTAGGAATAGCCATATTTTATTGCTACACTTGCACTTATTTTGTTCTTTTTATCGTATACTGCTTTATATTTTGTTTGGGTGTAAGATTGTAAATAACATTTGATTAAAATTTGATTTAAGCTCATTGTTTGCTTTTCCAGGGCAATCAGAATCACTCTAATTAGACATGCCATAAATGTGACAAACATAGAAATCATAGTTGATACATACGCTGGGCAGTACTGACAAACATAGAAGTAGTTGTATGAAGATGAAGGACAATAGTAAGCAGCACAACCAATACGGTAACTTTTATACCAAACTATCTGTAGATACAAAAATATACACACAGGTTAATATGCTAGAAGCTTAATATTGATAGTAAACATATGGACTTCAGAGAAGCATGTATGAAAATAAACCCAGATGCGAGCATGTTGAAGTATATACAGTATATCATAATAACAATGAGTGTACAAAGAACTTCTCCAATCATTTCATATAAAAGTTTGCCAAAGCAAAGAAATGTTAGAACAAATAAGGCTTCATCCTCTGTGCTTTAAATGTATATATTTAAAATGAAAAATACGAAACTGTTTCATCCTGAATGTTATAGATCATCTCTTTCTAATGTGCCCAACCACATCCAAAGCAGTTTACGTGTCAAGTGCTATGACTAGCAAGCTACTTCGTCCTTCCCAGCTGCATGAAAGCCAAGGTCTGAATGGGCAGCTATTTGTGAATAACAAATAACACATTTAGTATGTTTGCAATCCTTCATTTACTCCATATTGGTGCTTAAAAAGCAAAATAGTACAACATTTAATCCAGTCTAGTTTTTCCTTTTTCTTAATATGCACTGGGACTAGTCCACTTTAGCAAAGATCCTCCTGTGCTCAGGTCTATGGAATTATTTAGTGATTGTAAGGACACAGTTATTGGTTTTCTTGGCCACAGCACAGAAAAATGTTTTGCTATTAACTTTTTGTGGGATGTTTTCTCAATTTTCCAGGCTAGCCTCAAGCAATGATTTTCCCATGTAACAATCAGGCCTAGCCTAGCTTAGTGATTCAGGATCAGCCATGGAGTTAAGCCAGTGGTAAAATTCTTTTTTTTTTACTACCGGTTCTGTGGGCGTGGCTTGGTGGGTGTGGTGTGGTGTGGCTTGATAGGCGTGGCAGGGAAAAGATACTGCAAAATCTCCATTCTCACCCCACTCCAGGGGAAGGATACTGCAAAATTCCCATTCCATCCCCACCTTTGGGGGAGGGATATTGCAAAATCTCCATTCCCACCCCACTCTGGGGCCAGCCAAAGGTGGCATTTGCCAGTTCTCTGAACTACTCAAAATTTCCATTTTTTTACTACCGGTTCTCCAGAATCTGCTGGATTTCACCCCGACTTAAGCTTAATTAAAGGGAATCTACCTTTTTTATCTCAATCATTTTTGTAGATTTATACTTGGTGAACGTAGAAATGGCAGAGATATAAAAAAGTCCTACCTGAGTATAATGGCCAATAACAGAACCTGGTGGGTTTGCTCCAACACCATAGACAAAATTTTTGCATTCACCATACCAAGTCTGAATTATTTCGGTCCATGCCCTGGGATTACTTGACATGTATATATTTTCACCACATTGTATTCCTTCTAAAAGTGGGTAGGGTTAAAAAAAAAAAAAGTAACAGCAAGAAAACACAGATGAATACATGTTTTGAAAGAAGCAAAAGGACAGCAAAAAGGAGATAGCTGAGCATTTCCTATCTCTCCAGAAATACTAATGCAATCATCTTGCTAAACTATTGGAAAGGAAAGGAACATTTTGTACCCAGATTTCTTACCATAATGCTTTTGCAGAACCTTTAATCGTTCAAAGTAGTAATCAATTGTTTTCTGGTGAGCATTTAAAAACAATAATATAGTTTATTTAGAAGTAAATTAGAACCCAGATGCCCTATTTTGTGGGTACATCTGTATGTTAATACATAGTGTGGGACTGAGATTAGGGAGATTCAGTTTTAATTATCCACTGATCATTTTAAATCTCTGAACATCTTTGCGCTTGGCATCTACCATCACAAACAACTGTGGTGAGGACAATATCTTTAGCATCTTGGTGGGGATGGTGGGCTATAAATGTAGTAATGTATAATATAAAAAAGAAATGAAAAAAAATCATTCTTCAAATACAATTTTTCTTGCAAACTCATGGGGAGGGGGGAATTAAGAAAATTATTACCGTCTTAATCCTTCTACCACCCAATCATTTACATGGGAGGGGTTCATAAGTATTACTTTTGCTGCTAATATTGAAGAACAAGATTGATTGTAAGTGCTATTTAATGCGAGATATACCATTAATCATCTAACCAGTTAAAGCTATACTATGCCTTTAGACTGACTTACCAAGAACTCTTGAAGGGTTTGGACTGTGACCATAAGTACAGTTATACGTCCAACGTTCTGCGCTGGCAGCAGCCTCAGGATACCATTCCTTGAATAGAATAGAAGTCAACAGCAACGACCCATCAATGAGACCTAATTTAAAATTGCAGGAAATATTGGTCTGATCTTTCTTTACTACCTTTTGATTGACTTCCTTCAAATCCTGTAGTTCAGAATTCAGAAGTTACAGCAATATTCTCCTAAACATCCTTTGAATAGTTGGAGCTGGATTGTAAGGCTCCTGAGTCCCTCCCACCCTTTTTGACAACCAATCCTTGTGTGCAGAAAACCCATGTGTACCCTGATGAATTGCCATGAAGTGTTGAAATTCAGATTAAGCTGGTGAGTGTATGTTGACTGTCCTTACATGCAGGAACCAAAGAAAGAAAGGGTCTTTCCCAATTCAAGAAAAAAAAAAAAGGTTACGAGATGATGTTTGGAACATTTCAACCAATTATTATTGTAGCTTATTTATTTATTATTCAAATATATATATATATATATATAGCTGCCCATCTGACAAAACTCTGGTTTTTAAACAAAATTTAAAAAACTGTAATTCACAGTAACAGCAACAATTATTACCAAAAATATTAAAAACGGTAAAACATAGCTAAAAAGAAATAATTGGCAAAGGGATGCTAATAATGATAGATTGGCCTCATTAATTTTCCAGTTCCTTTGTTGTCCTCAGCCTGGTGGTGGTGGTGTGGGCACCAGAGCCAGGAAAGCCCACTGCCTAAGGCCTCCCAAACGTAGCTCCCTAAATGGAACCCACAGCGTGCCCCCTCTACTAGATCTGGTGAGACAGGAAGATGTAATTGGGCAGAGGTGGTTTCTCCAATAAGGCATCCCCATCTCATGTAGGACTTCAAAGGTACTGTAAGTCCTTGTGAATAGAGTTCCTTGATCTAGGAATGGTCACAACTGGTGTACAAAATGAAATTGTATGAAGGTTCTCTTAGCCACAACTGCCATCTGCTCCTCAAGCAGGAGTTGTGAGTCCAGGAGGAAGCCCAGATTGTGCACAAGATCAGTTTGGGGCAGTATAATGCCATCCAGCACCAAAGAAGTCATAGTCCCAGAACTGGAGGGTCCCAAACCTAAAGCCACTCAGTCTTTCCAGGTTCACGTGAAACCGGTTGTTCCCCATCCAGAGTATCACTTAATTTGCGAGGGACAGAACTGTAGAATTGAATATTATCAACATATTGATGATACCTTATCCCATGGCAATGGATAAGTTCTCCTAGCAATCTAATTTAGGTGTTAAATAGGAGGGGAGAATCAACAACCCTATGGAATGCCACATATTAGAGGCTCAAGATTGTCTGTCTCCTCCCCTATCACCAATCTCATCAAGGTTTCTGCATGATCAGTTCATGTAGTTCATCTTCTTTGATAAATTACATGGTAACATTCACTGGATCTTATGAAGCAAATAATAAGGGCTGAGGGACATATCACAACTCTCTGACAAATACAATTACATTTACATTACCATTTTTAGCATGTTGCTAGCAGTTGGGCTCACAGACCTCCTGAAAGAATTGTGCATGTCAACAATCTCCCTTTGTTTTTCTTGTATCCCGGGTGACTCAGAATTAAAATCAACCTTAAGGTAGCAAGCAAAATAAAATAAAAACAATTAAAAATTGTATGACTTTAAATGGAATAGGCAACTAGTGGCCTCAGGACTCAGCACCAGTCCTTGTGAATGACTTTGCCTTCTATCTCCTCCTATCCCCATTCTACTCCCTGCAACTTTCTTTTGACCCCAGCTATGAAACAGTGGCCCCATTTGTCTATGTATTTGAAAAGAGACTAGCCACAACATAGGAAACAGATAATCACAGAGCCAAGTTAAAATGAATTAATCATTTTTCACTAATCTATTCTTCATGGGAATACAGCAGTGGTATGTATGTATTTATATAAAGAATTTATATGGCTGACTATTTCCTATAATGATCCTAAGTGGCTCACAACAGGAATAAAAAGAAAGCCATCCTACTCATCAAGTGGCAAACTAATCAGCCTCATTGAACTCCCATCCTAGCCCAACATTTGGGGGATGGGGGGTGGCAGAGCCAGGTCTTCACTACCCTCCGGAAGTCTTAAAAGGGTAGGGATCCCTCAAATCTCATGTGTGTGTGTGGGGGCTATTCCAGCGGATTGGGACTTGAGTTTTGTTATAGGCCACAAACATTAAAATTAGTCAGATACTTTTCATTAAATGTGCCCGTTTTAATTATATTTGACTGCCCCATTCAGCATGATTTTGTTTGCTATATATGTTCAGCCCTGGAATATATTTACGAATTAAAACGAACACTTAGATTGATTAAGTTTCACTGACCAGACCAGAGTAATAAATGCTAATACTATTTGATTACAAGGTTACAGTATTACAGCAAGAGTCTTGAAAGTCTGGATTCAGATTTATCTCACTGTTGTCTCAGCTGCATCTCCTCTTCTTGTTCCTAAATATTATTTCTATCACCCAGCACACATATGGAACAATACATATTAGACAGTTTAATGAATGATTAATTGTAAGAGGAGAAAGTTATGGACTCAATATATTAACCATACATTTCCAAAAGACTGTTGCAGCATTGCAGCAAGACTTAGCAAGATGAAGGCAATCATTTCTAAAAACAAAAGAACAATGAGATATATCAGTGCTTAATCTCCTTAATGGAATTTCTGCCAACTTTCTGTAAATAGTTCAGATATCTCCTAGACTAGTGGTCACCAACTGCAGGATGGTCCGCAGGATTTAAAATTATGAATTTAGTGGTCCCTGAGGTCCAAAAGGTTGGTGATTCCTATACTAGACCGCAAAACTTAAAGAGTTCGAGTATTTTCTCATTTTTACTCACTTGTATCCCAATAGGCATCCTACATATCCATAGTTCATTCTAAGGATATGTAAATCATTTGTATACAAATCATCTATAAAGTCACAATAGTTTCTTAAGTTTTCCCTTCTTGATTTGCCACAGTAAAGGATAACTTTCACCCCAGCCATTTTCATAAAAGCGAATCAAAAAATCACACTGATCAGAGATTATTGAATCTAAAATTCAATAATGTCTGAAGGACCCCAGATTGGAAACAGCTCATTTAGAATATATTGCTTCTCAGTCTTTTGCCTTATATCAAGTATAATCAAGTATATCAGCAGATGCAAAGGCTACAGGCCTAACACATTTGGCAATGGTGAGGCAATACAATCAGAATTTGTTCCTGATTGCAAGAATTTGTCTGGTAGCCTTTATCTTGAGAGCATGGAAACAGATTGGATTAACATGATTCCTAGTTGACTTCCCAGTGTCTCAGGTGTGCTAGGAAATGATGTGACACCACTATATGTGGAGTTGGCTTTTCTGTGGCCCTTTTCCATAGCTGTAGCATCTAATGAGAAACTACAGGCAGCAGAAGCTGAGATCAACTTTAAAATGGATGGGCAGCGTATAAATGTAATAATGATTTTTAATAAATTAAAATTGCTGAGTCAGAACTCTAGCACCGTGCATAAAATATTGGGGGGCACTAAACCAGACTGCCAAAATCCGTAATAACAGAGAGGAGGAAATAGAAAAATAGTATATTTTATGAGCTCAGCTTCTCTTAGGAAAAAGTGTTAAGCCAAAAAGCAAAAAGAGGTAGGATTAAGTTGAGGTCTTATGTATTGCAATATACATTTACAGACCAATGGTACAAATGTTTATTTGGAATTTAGTCCCATTGAGTTCAATTTGCATTTCATTCATATGAATGCACAAAAAGATCTGTAGCCTTGAAACAGTTTTAATTCTAGTTTTCTCTTTCCAGGAAATCTTAGAAATCTTAGTTTAGTAAGGGAAGATCCCAGAAATGCCTAATAGGATCATTGGCAAACTCAAAGAACAACAGTGTCAGATTTTGTAAAAGAATATCATGCTATTTAAGCTAGTATAAAACCTAATATATTATGGTAAAAGATGTAACATATTATCAAAAATAGAACAAAATAAAACAATTTCATAAAAGTTGCATAAATATTAATTGCCTTTCCCCCCTAAAATTATCCCAGCTTGCTTAATTACAAATAATGGAATTAAACAAGCTGTAGTCAAATAATAAATCTTACCTGTTATTTTGAATAAACCTGAAGGTAACTTCTTTGTTGCTTTCAGAAAATTGTGGAAGTCAGACAGACAGTACCAGGTTTATATACCTTCCTTGCTTCCTGTAATTCAGAGTGACTCAGTGCTCAACAGTAAATTATATCCCTTAAACCTTGTAAGACAGAAGTTTGGATTTGTCTCAAGTTCTTTTTTTCTTCTTGGTTGTCAATCAGTCCCTTAATGATTGACATTACAACAGACTCAAAAATAGTTACTTACAACCCATCATTAAAGATATGACCGTGCTTCCCACCCCAGGTAACATGATTGTATTTTGAGTGCTTGGCAATCAGCTCACATTTACGTCTGGTTACAGCAAGTCACAATCATGTGACTGTGATTTATAATTTTTTTGCCTTTTTCCAGCATAAAATGGCAAAAAATACACATTGAATATGCTGGATTTGCTTAATGACTACATGATTTGCTTAATCGCAGTGACGCATGATCAAAATTTGGGGTCCACTGTGATTGTTAAGCAAGGGCTATGGCTTTGTGATCCTTTAAACCCTAAACTCCATAAACTAATACTGTAGTATGGAGAATGATAACCTTGATTTATATCAACTTTCTACAATAGATGCTCTTCAGAAGGTCTGGGTTTTAGGTAACCTAATTCCTAACCAGAATAGCTAGTTAATTTTAGCCAACCATACCATCTAAACATCTGTGGTAGCATGACAAGCAATAATATGGACCCCCTTTTCATGACCAGCCTCAGTGTGTTGCTTTCCATAACAATCAATCTGAAGTTCCATGTCCTGCCAGGTTCATCTGTTGTTGTTTTTTGCTTCTTCTGACAACCTGAGAAAATCTGGAATCAGTTTTCCCCTGTTAAAAAAACAAAGAAAGAAGCGCTGGAAGTGGAGAAGGGAAGAGAAATAGACCGGGGGGCCCTAAGTACTTTTGCAAAATTATATCAAAATATAGGAAGAATCAGTGTTTCTCATATGTCTCCTTTCATTAAAACCCAGACAAAATTTCCCCATTCTGAGAGGGGGCATCATCTGCTGGAGATGTACGTAGTCATTTCATTGTTATTTCTAAACTGCAGTAGTGGAATTTCTCTTATGAATATTCTACACTGAATAGAATAGAATAGAATAGAATAGAATAGAATAGAACAGAACAGAACAGAACAGAA
>JANHFK010004392.1:5286-18944 GCA_036250565.1 Sibynophis collaris
AATCAGGTGTCACTATTTGAAAGTAAAATAAAAATTAACTGACAATGTGTTTTGAACACAAATTTCAATTACAGTATCTTGCAACTGAATTTCTTTGGATAATGAATGAAAAAAACCTCACACAAAAGCAAGCATACAAATTTACAACAGAGCACAGTAAGTTGAAATCTTAAGGTCTCAGAGTTGAAATGTAATACCAAACTTCCTTGTAAAAATATGAAGTAGAATACAGTTTTTTTTTTTATTTCAGTAATACTCAATTCTTTTATTCCATGTATAATTACTTGGATATTTTTGTAGCTGAAACACCATTAATCTATTTCAGACAGCAAGATATCTGATATCTTTTAATACTCTTCACTGCAGTAAATACTTTAGAAGCAACTTTATAGTTTCTTATAAATTGTGTGTCACATTTATATATAATTTATATATATAGCATTTTAATTATATAAAATATTTTTCACTTGGGAAATGATCATAATGCAAATCAATCAAATGATGTCTGGACATGCAATTTTAATACCAATTATGTGTTTTTGTTAAAACCTAAGTTAAAATAATGGAAATGGCCAAAATCAAAGAATTATATTAAATTACTCAAACTGTTGCTTGCCAAATAGGGTTGTTAGTAAAATTAACCTATAATATATTAGGCTATTGGTCTAATTATAAATTATTTGACATATCTTTTTAGATTTAAACAAGGTGAGCATTGCATTCCGGCAGCAACAGTCCAACCCAAGCAAAGCTGTTTCCTAACATACTACAATCAATTTCTACAGTTTCATATAAACACAAGCACCATCAATACAACAGCATTATTTATGACACCAGATTAGGTTGGATTAAAACAGCATTCTAACCATGCATGCATCAATACATGCATACTTATCAGTATATTTTCACTCAACAGTTGTCCTCCTAGAACTCTGAAACCACTGCTTAAACTTTGAAAAGAAACATCTCAAAACTAGAACTCTTACAGGGAAATTGAGAAAGGAGGTGTACAATGTGTGAGTTGGTGGTACCTTCTCTTTGAATTGTCAACACAAACCCCAAACTGCTTTTTCAGAAGAGTTTGGGTAATATTTTGAAATTCTATGGCGATATTAGTCACAGAATTGGTAGAACATTTATTTTCAATGATCAGAACGAATGAGTCCAAAAATTTCAAGGTGTTAGTTCCTGGTTATATTGTGATTAAAATGTTCAAAGTTGTCCAGCAAGAAGCACTTATCCATACCACTATAACTATGAACACTGGTTGAAAACTAACGCTTAGACTAGAAAAAAATCAGTGGTGTGTAATAAAACAGACCTAATGTGGATGAAGACATTCAGTGTTAATGACATGTTTTTGCATTCCCTATTTACCAAGTAATGACATTCTAAGCTGATGCATTTAGATCAAGAGACATATTTATATATTTTTGTTACAATATAAAGACAAAAATAACATTATAACATACTGGCTATCTAAGCTATAATGGTTTGTTAAACACTGAATAATAATTTAAATGCAATTGGTACTGAGCTGACAAAATTGTATGGAAAATTCTCAAAATTAATCTGTCCAGAATTTTAGAAGAACTCACAGGTGGTTCTGGATACCTGTGAGAAAAATAACAGGGAACCAACCATGCTATTAAACATTACATCATCAATAGCATTAAACATTTAAAACCTCATCAAGGTAAGCACATTATGTCTGTAGTTATTAGATACCAGAAAAAGTGGAAGCTGGAAAAGCAGTTTGAGGACTCTGAAGAAGACCACATCAGGGAAAACCATGACCAACAAGCACAATACTTTTCTCAGATTTTCCCTTTAGAAGAGCTTTCATGTCAGATCCCCAAGCTTTTTAAAAAAATCAATTTTAAGAAGCAGTTTGAGGCTCTGTAAGGGCAAGTGAAGAGACTGCTAGGAAAATCTGGATTTTTCTGTAGATAGTCTAACTTTTGAAGTTGTATTTGTTTCAAGAACTGTTGCTCTTAATTTTTCTTGGAAATCTTATAAGCATTCCTCAGAAATTACCTTGTTACTTTAAAACAAACTACATGTTGTGCATGTTTTACAAGAAGTCAGTAAGACGATTTCTACTGAAGCATTCAAATAACACTGAAAATGCTCAAATATATTTTTCAGAGCATATAGATTTTGCACATTTTTTATCTTGAGACGAAAGGTCGATAAAGAAATGGTTTCCTTGTAAATATTTACCCCGTTTTTCCATCTTACAAAACTCATATCTACATTTTTCTTCACTCTTCAGGCTCTACATTAATATTTATGATAAATAATTTAAAATAATTTAAATTTAGCTTAAACAAACATTTACTCCAAACCTCAGAAATAGGTATCAATGAAGAAAACACAAATTGTAACACAGGCATTTTCTTAAAATACTAAACACAGGTAACAGAACTCTTGAATCTCATTAATTTATCACAATATTTTAAAAATGAGTTGTTGTTTAAAAAATGGTTCCACTGACCAAAATTTCAGAGGGGATACCAAGGATATTAATATTTCAGCAAATGCTTACCCCATGTTAGGACTTCTTGCTAATAGTAAATTGAAAGCACCAGTGTTACTATATCAATATTAATATAGAGCCCATCAAAATATTATAAAAATCCTATATTAAATTAAACATAGGAGCCTTCACCAAACTTGCTGCAAGTTTGGGGACATAAATATCCAACAGCTATAAAGCTGTGAAAGCCCCTAGAATGAATAAAATAAATCCCACTTGCCTCAGACTGAACAGGGCAACACTGAGACTCTGCCTCAGCCTGTCCTATGGCAGGGCTATAGGAAGAAGAAAATTTAAAATTTTAGAAAAACATGATCCAATTAAGGCTAAAAGTACATGCAATCAATAGTAACAGAATTCCAGTGATCAAATGAAGTTTGGTCTCAAAATTTTAGGTCCATGCGTGACATGGAATTTATAAATCAGCTTTGACTTCTATAGAGAAAAATTTCCAATTGAGCTCACCTTAAAAATTGACAACTGCTGTGTAACACAGTTGACAGCAGGTGTTGTAAGCAATGGAATATTCTGTACTAATTCAGTAAAAGTTTTTAAATGTTAGAACATCCATCTGCTTTTCAAAAATTTATACCACTTATGTAAGTAGCTAGACCAGTACAATTATTAAGACAATTGTAATATGTATTAATAAATGCCAGGACTATGCATTTTTATTTAAATATAAATAAAATCAGAATTCAAAATTATGTTATCATATGTCTCTTTTTTCACTATGACTAGTGAATTATTTTATTTTAAATAAGAAAGGTACCTGTTACATTCTATACTGTTTGAACCCAGACTACAGAGAAAGCAAAATAAATAAGTCCTTATATGCTAATTTTTTTTTTGAGTATCTGAATTCTCTATAATAAAAATAAACACCTTGCTTATACCTTGAAAATGCAGTTGTTCTATTGCAAATTTTATAGTAGGAAATACAACCTTATTTCCTGACAGAAACCATGTGGCCCTTTTCCAATCAGGAGACAAATAAATCTGCCCCTGGGAGAGGAAGAAAAGATCTACTGGCTTCATAATATCCACTCCCACTGAAAACGAAGTAGGTATTAACAAGCCAAGTATATAGTACAAGCAGCACTCAATTTTTCTGCAGTGCTAAAGGAACAATACAACCACTGAAATAATTAAAATTCTTATCAAAATGTGCTATAAACTAAAAGTATACAATTTTAAGTTAAGCAATTGATACTTCTCGACTGCTTCTAAAAAACTCATGCGATATAATCCATGCTTCCAGAAAAATCTTTTTGGCGAGTCATGTAAAAAACTTTCTATTAAATTTTGCAAAAGATTCTTGGGAAAAATTGCACAACCATCGTATGAACTGAAAACTAGCAAACAAATGGCACAATCGAAAGAAGCTGTATGTTTCCACAAACCTCACAGGTAATAGCTATTTAATAAGCCATTTTAAAACTGAGGAGTTGCTTGCCACACTAATAGAAGAATCTGTATGAAGCAAGTTCCAAATATACCAGCTATTCTCATTCATAATTTTTTTGGAAGATGATTAAGATATCTAACTACACAAAGGCAAACTGCAATGGGGCAAAAAGAGAACACAATGAAAAATAAACAGCTAAGTGACCATGATTGCCTATTTTTATATCTTCTATGAAAAAATAAGTGATCAAATCAGAAAGACACATATTTAGACTGCCAATTATAGTTTTGTATTTAATGAGGAGTATTAAGAAAAAAGGGACCTATATAGAAAATGAATAAGAGTTTGTGAGTACCACAAAGCCAACATTTTAAAATATGAACCAAGTGTGGAAAAAACTAATTAGTAGTAAAATTCAGACATTGATAATTGGTGGTATTTACATATATAATTGCCACTGGAGCAGAAAAAGCAAAATATTTCATTTACAATATCAATTAATAAAGAATGCCCAAGGATATCTTCTTATGCCTGGGTCTCAAAGGTTTCATCACATTAATATCAGATATAAAACTAGAATATTAAAAATTTAAGGCCTAACATATTTGGACAGTCTCCCAAATATGCTACACTTTTTAACTTACAATCAAGAGGAACTCATTGCCACCTACTGAAGGAAAGAATTTTGTTCCTACTTTCCAGTTAAGTTTCATAAATGGGAATCAGTCCAGTTAAAGAACCAACTAAAATTTCACAGCAATTCCAGTATCCTTTGCAGAATATGATCCTGCAATGTAGGCCTAAGCTGCTACAAGTCTAGTAAATCATGTCATGAAATATATTATATTGGATAACTTCAGCAGTATTGTAGTTGTTAACTAGACCATTCCTCACTTTCCAATTTCTTAGCAATGTCTTTCTCTGCATCATGATTGTTTTAAAAATATGAGATTTTATGACAAATCTATTCGTATATAAACAATGACTATACTATTATCTAATACCTGAGCTTTGTAAAATATTACTTGAAGAAACCTGAGTCAAATAAAAGTATTGCACAATAAAATGTACTTTATAGAAACCAACATATATCAACAACTTGTGATGAGCAAATTTTAATCAACTGAATGGTAAACCCTTAAAAATCCATGAAGAAAATTGGACAAATTAATTTGTTGTGTCTTGTTAATAAGTGTACAGGTCTATGACTACTTGATCAAATAATTCAGGATATATTAATGTAGCATCAGGAATTGTATTGTATTTATTATACAAGCTATAGTAGCATGCATCAGTACAAACCTTCAGGCAGATGTCCACAGCTGGTCATGAATAAAAGGACAATTTTTTTCTTTTGTTTTATTACAATGAAGTTAAACAATACAGAAAATCACATGAATTTAGTGGGTCAATTCTATAAACCCTGGAACAGGAGGAACTCTACATTAAATATGGTTACACATCCAGATTTAGGTGTACAAGTAGATGACAACAGTTAAAGCCCTCACCAAACTATTGTTGGGGACATGAAGTCCAACAGCACTTGAAGTGCTGTGAAGGCATCATTTATGAACAGCAACATAAGGTTACAGAACTTGCCTTTAAGGATGGTATGTTCATGTAATTCCAGCGCCTTCACAATTTAACGAACCATATTTACTATACTTCACTTCTAAAAACCTAGATGAAACATGAAAAAGAAGCCATACAGTATAAATTGCAACATCAGGGAAAGTTCCGTTTTATTATTCTAAATAATTTTTCCCATGTAAAATAATGTCCAACAGTTTCTTGTGTGTGGAAAGATTTTTTCCCCTAAAAGTCACAATGAAGTTTTAATTGATGGAAGCTTGGCTATATTAACAGCACAAGACGAGAAAAGGTTTAATCTCCAAACCTATTAGAACGCTTGCAGTAGCATCAGTAGCGGCCACCTTGCGACATTACAGGAGGTCTCATTCCCATTGGCGGTCTAGGAGGTCCACCTTGATAAGGAGGCACCATTGGGGGCCCTTGACCATATGGAGGCATTGCACCAGGAAGATACCCTGGCATGCCCTGGTGGTGAGCACCATACTGACCTGAAAAGCAAAATTTGAAAGAATGAAGTTACATCTACCTTCAGCAGTACTGCTATTAGTATATGTCACTTAATTCCACAATTAAATACATTTCATGAACTTCCAACACAGCTTAATTTGTTATTACCATGAGGTGGGATTGGTGGTCTCATTCCTTGTTGCTGAGGGGGAATTCCTGGCTGTGGTGGCATCATACCTCCAATTGGTCCAACTGGTGGATTGCCCATAGATGCCTGCCCTGGTCGAGGGAGGTTACGCTGATATTTGGGTAACTGAGCTCTTCTTTCTTCCTATGAAGGGAAACACATGGAGGATATCTAATCAGTGTGAAATCAAAACAAGATTCATTCTGAAATACGGATACAGTTGAGACACTATTTTCATGGCAGTAGTTAATTATAGTTCAGGAGGTTCTACTGGATAATTTTTGGCAATCAAATCAATATTAAGTAGATATGTATTTTAGGACATTCAGTTTATAAAGTTCTGTATTAAATGCTATCTCAATTAAAGCAGAGATTAAATATAGAATTATTAAATCATCTGAACTCTCAAAAATGAAGCACTATAAATACTACAAAGAATAGGCTTTGAGAATTATACTGCTTTAACCATGATAAATCATATGGGAAATTGAAAACTTATTTATCATATCAATCTTATTATTAAGAAAAGGCATGGGAAAATTATCTTTAACTTACCAAGGATATATCCTCATCTGGATGGATCAACTTACTGGTTGCGCTGGTTGTTGTAAGAGTTGCAGGCTTACTTGTTATAGAAGTAGCAGGTTTAGCAGCAGTACTATTTGTTGTATTAGTGGTGGATGCTGTAGATTGTGTGTAAGCAGGGAATGTAGGTTTGGGTGGTTCTGTAGTAGTTGCAGGTGCATTATTCAAAGGTTTAAAATCTGTACCAACTGGGCCTGGAACAGTTGCTTGAGCCTGTATTTAAAAATACAAAATTAAAAATATAAGTACATTGTTATCTTTTAAATAAACTCCATAACATTATCATATACTGACAAAGCTAAATTAACCCAAAGTAAAAGTTCTATTTTATCACAAAAAGTAGCAAACTAAAAATAAATAAATAAATTCTGCAACACAAACATACTGCAAAGTTTGAGATGTCTAGAACAAATAGGAACAAACTATCTCCAACTGTCATTTTCTATATTATACCCCATATAGTAAGATGTTTGGTTTTTCAAAATAAAAACCAATTTAATCCAGAAATATCAGCTGAGGTAAATTGGTATTCAAACAGAATGTTTAAGACCGAACCTCAGGATGTCAATTTTTATGTTAAATTTGTTTAAAACAATCCCTTCTATGAAAATACCTTGATGTTCTGAGACATCTCAAATGATCACTTGCAGTTTTCAATTATTTTCCTATCCTACAGCCCATGAAAGCAATATTTAAGTTCAATGGAAAAGTACAAGCTTGAAAGGATTTATACACAACAAAAGAGCTCTTAGTTTCACATGACAGAATGCTTTGGCAAGCAAACAGCACATTATTTCGAACTAATCACTGAACTCCAAAACAAGACTAGGTAAGTTGGGATTTTAGCACATGATGCATTTGACATTTAACATGATGTATCAGAATAGCATAAATTAGAAAAAATAAACCATGCATCAAGTAAACCACTGCCCACTAAATGCACTTAACTGCTTTCATGCTCTCTTTTTAACCCTTTAGAACCACAATGTAGATTTTTCTTTTTTTTATTACCCAATTATTATGCATGAATTTTCAGATTGCGTTGAACAACTAAACATAATCAGGAAACCACAATTATCTGACAATGTTTAGGCAGATTTTTAAAGCGTACATAACGGTTTAAAGGGTTAATTGGCAAAGCAATTTTTAACTGCAACTTCCTGCGTACTTGTGCTGTGCTAGGAAACAGAGCTTTAGAAGGTGCTGACAGTTCTGAATTGGATGAAGTTGTACTTGAGCTTGTGACAGGTGTCCCCATCTGTAGCACAAAAGAAAGGAAACAGTAAACAGTCTCCAAATGAATGCATAAAAATAACCAAGAGCAAAAAGTGCTGATTTTTGTATATGAATAGGGATGTGCATAAAATGTTACATGTTACTTTTGTTTTGAGCCTGAAACCAGCATAATGCATAAATTCTGATGAATTGTTTCAGGTGGGCCAAGGTTTAAGAAAAAGAAAAACATGTTTCCATTGTCCCAAAATATACTAGCAAGGATTCTGGATGATTTTACATGATGAGCAGAACAAGGCTAGTGTGTATTCCTTCTTGTCCCTCCAGTAGCTCCCAACAAGATACATGTCACCAGCCCACCCATCTGTGATGCTCAAAGCCTCTTTCCTGCTTTTTCAAACACTACTGCCTATTAACAACAGTGTTTCAATACTTATCCAGAACAAAATAATAGCATTTCATTCCATACTCGGACCAAACATGCATGTTTTGGTTTGGACATGAAATACTCCAAGCCAGCTGTTTGGTGCAGTTTGTGAGTGAAGCTTCTACAGAACTCTATGCATGTCTCTCTCTTGCAGAAATTTAGAAGTTCTGCTTCCATGTCAATAGTTAAAAAACAAAAACCTTCATTTATAATGCAGTTCTGTTAAAGAGCAGGTACTACTTTAACGTGCAAATATAATTGTTATTTTAGATTTTAGTTAATATACTGTATAGAACTATTTTCTTCTCCAGTATCAACATAGAATTTCCTTTAATCTAGTATAAAAAAGTGCAGAACAGAATACTCTGCTCTCTTAATTTTGTGTTCCTTTTTATGAGTACAAAATGTATTTTAAGGATAATAAAATTGCTATTAAGTCGTTATTAGAACTATTTCCTGAATATGTGCTAAAGCAGACGTGACTTATTCTCTTTACCATCCATCCATCCCTCTATTCTGAGTTTGGACTGACAGAAGTATTTACATTCTTTGCAGAAAAAAAGTAGATGTAAATAGGAAACCTTTGACAAGAATACACCATACATAAAATGCAATAGAAGTATGAGATTTGGCAATTTCGATTGTAACACCCCCCCCACACACACACTGTTTTTGAACCGTAATTCATTATTTCAACATACTTGAAAAGGAAGAAAATTAATGCACTGAAGCTTTTTGCTGATTAGATATTTGAAAACTTACTTGTCCAGCACTAGGAAACAGTGGTTTGGTAACTGGTGGTTGGGGAGTAGGTACTGCAATGACAGGAGCTGGAGGTCTATTAAGAATACCCTGAGCAGTCACCTGCTGGGCTTGTGTCATTGGAGGCATTCCAGGGCGAGGACCAACAGGTGGTGGCATACCTGTAGAATAATTATTTCTGATTATGCTTTGGTAAGGATTTTATTAATACCACAGGCAAGATCACAAATACTGACCTTCCGTCAGAGGGCTAACACATCAAACAAAGAAGCATTAAATGCAGAAATATACTTTAATGATACTTAGATTGAGTAGAATTGCTAAACTTATAGTTAAGGCAACTGATCTAAGACCTGTTATATTGAACAGATTGGGCTACCCTGTAAAAGTGATGTTATTTTACCTGAACATTGATTGTATTTACCACATATGTATTTTATTACTGTATTTTCTTTCATTTGTTTTATCCTGGAATTAGATCATCTCTTTTATTTTTGTATTATATTTTTGATATGATTGTAAGACTAATCAGTCTATCTACTTGGTAACGAGGGGAAGGTGGTTTTGAGAACCCTCACTGGAAAGCCTGAATCCCTGAGAGACATGTCTTTTGTATGGGCCCAATCACAAGGCAAGTGCAAAGGATACTATCCTTGGCTGGATTTAGATTACAAATTCTGTTTTAAGGAATGCTTAAAAATGCTTTATCATTTTTAATCTAATTGTTGAAAAATGTAAATCTTTTATTTATTAGAAGCCATTTGGAGATAATATTTATTTATACAAAATATTTTAGGCCTCCTTTAAGGACAAAACGTTCCCAGGGTGGGAATCTATCACATTTTCTAATTCCTTGCAAGCAATGTTTAAGACTATTATTCTTTTTAATTCTGAGAACATGCTGAAATTTCTTATATATTACGATGACTTACAATATTACCCAAAAAGACAAATTGAGTAAACAATAAAATATGTAACTATACACTAAAACTACTAAACAATTCAAGCAGTGGTAAGAATTTCCAAAAATATTTTTAGAGAAATTTGATAGAGAAATGCATGTACAAATTAGTCCTTATATTAATACTATATTCTTGGAAGCAGAAATTTCTTTTTACCATTTTTGAAGGATCAAATTAGCCTGAACATAACATTTTATATAGTTTTTTGGGGAACTATTCTAAAGTCTTCACCCCCTAAGGGGGAAAAGGAAAGTAAAGCAAATACACAAAAAAGGCTTTCATGTTTCAATAAAAAATGCAGCTTATGTGTTAATAGAAATGTATCAGTCAACAGAGCATGATGGAAAAAGCTTCTATCAGCAGTTGTCATTGCCTGAACTTAATACATGTTTGTTTCTGTGCACCCTCTTTCTAAGTCCCATAAACAGCTGCTCTGTGTCCCCTTTACCCCAGAACTGTAGTAACCATAAATCCCGTTGAAAAAATTAAATAATTCTCACCACAATATGGATTCGTCATTCCTGACCTACCTGGTGGCATACCAGGCATGAGAGGTGGGATTCCTGGCCCTGGAGGCATCATCCCACCCATTGGCATCATCCTATAAAATCGAAAGACTCTAATGAGATCTCATAAAGAATATTAAAATATCCCAAGGTTTTTTATAAGCGGAGAAATGTAAATATCTGCTTTCAAATAATTTTGGCTGAATTGGATTTTAGCACAACTGCCTGCCTTAATTCAAAACATGAGCAAAATAGAGTAGAGCTATCATAATTCATTATTCAACTCTTTTTGGGAAGAAAAAGATAGGATGAAGCAATTGGCAGTCTAACATACCCCAGTGTGGTCTGAAGTTAATGTGCTGGCCTAGAAACCAGAAGACCATAAATTCTAGTCCCGCTTTAGGGATGAAAACCATCTGGGCGACTTTGGGCCAGTCACTCTCTCTCTCTCTCTCAGCCCAATCCACCTCACAGGGTTGTTGTTGTTGTGGGTAAATAGGAGGTGGAAGGAGTATGAAGTATGCTCATTCCCTTGAATTATTTATAAAATATTAAAAGGTGGAATAACAAAATCACAATAAATGAAAAATATCCATGCCTGCAAAAGCCAGTATTTTGAGTTAAAAATAGATAATTGTCTACCTACTTCTTTACTTGATTTCAGTTTCTTTCCTATTCTCTTATAGGTAATAGATAGAACCCAGTAACACAGGAGATCAGTGGCTATGCCCCATTAATCTTACTTACAACTCAAAATACTATTAAAGTCTTAGCAATTAGGAAAAACTACATTGGAAAACACTATTGAACACTCCTGAAAGAATAAACAAGTGATGTCCTGACAAACTAGGACAGGATTGTCAGATCCCCAATTGTGCAGCTTTTAAAGTAAAGCCCCACAGGTGAAGTAAATCAAATGAAAGCATGAAGCATGCTGTTGCCTAAACATCGCTCATACTTACCCAGGTGGCATTCCAGGCATGACTGGAGGCATTCCAGGCATCATTGGTGGAACACCTGCCATTAATGGTGGTATACCTAGAAGTCAGAATGTATATTAACTGACCTTCAAATAAATAATCTATTGTTTACTGGATAAACATATGTGAAAAACTCTTGACAATTTTCCTTAACGTATGAAACTGTGGAAAATTAACAACTACTACAATCCACTGGATTTCATCATTAGGTTTTCTAGTGTTGATTTAACTGTTTCTGAAATGCTCAAAACTATCCTTCAGATCTGCTACCTCTACATTACCCCGCTCAGATATAGCTCTGTAAAGAAAATCCAATTCCAAAAAGCAGAGGAATGTCTACTGATAATGTTAATGTTTGTAGCAAGCAAAATCAAAAATCTTGTAAGCTAAATATCTATTTTTTACTTTTAAGAACACATTGAGATCTAAACAAATTAGAAGAGTCTCTGAGTAACAGATGGAAGAAAAATACATTACTTCTCTAATTTAGATTTAATCCCCACTGAATATCTTCTGGTTCTTAAATGTTAAGAAAATGATTAACATAGCTAGAATACAGGAAAATATCACCATGCTGATTCAAAATAATATTCTACTAAAATTCTACTAAAAATATCAGTAAAAAAAATTCTGAAGCTGACATAATTATTTTAATCTGTATAACTACCTGGAGGAATTCCGGGTGCCCCTGGCACAGGAGGTAAACCTGGCTGTGCCATTGGTGGTATATATCCCTGCTGTGGCTGCACAGGCTGTGGTTGAAATGAGGTGGAAGCTGAAGACTCATCATCATCATATTCATCAGAATCATCTTGTTGTTTCTTTTTCTGGCTTTCTGCTAAAAGTTTCAATGTTCAGGTTAATGCTAATTTGTGTCACAAAAAGTAACCATTCTTTTTAATACAATTATCATATTTCTACATTGTAAGGTATTGCTGCACAGAATAAATTATCACAAACATTTTGAGAAAGATCCTTTTCCAAACCATTTAAATACTTGTTTGATTTCTCCCAACTATTTCACATAAAAAACAGCTCAACACATCTGCTAGTGAAATCAAAACCAGTACATACTTACTAAACATCTATCATGCCCATTTTTAGTGAGTTATTCCATGTGGGCAGCAAATAAAGCTGCAAAAAACATGATCTGATTCCAACAGGGCATTCATCACCACTGTAACTGTATCCACCCATCTTGCTGTTCGTCATCTTCTTTTTCACCTTTCTCTGCATTACAGCCTTCTCCAAAGAATTATGTCCAAAGTACGATAATTTGAACTTGGTCACCAAAACCAACATACAATACTTTTCCTATCCTGCTTCTTTAAGTCCAATTTTTGCTTCCATAGAATGTTAGAGGGAATGCCATCCCTTGCACTATTCAGTTCTTTGTAGGTATAGGCACATTGTAGCATTTGAATATCTTATCCATGGCCTTCATAGCTGCTCTACCAAATGCTAGTCTGAAGCAAATTTCTTCACTATTTGTTCCTTTACTGTTGATAGTTGATCTGAAAAGGCAGGAACTATTCATCACTTTGATATCTTATCATTTCTAAGCTTGGTTGTTCTACCTGTGGTCATTAGTTTCATCACCTTTATATTTAACCCTAGTCCCTTTTCTTCACCAGGCTCCTTCACTTTTATTACTACAACTTGTAGATATTTCGCATTTTCAGCTATGGGAATAGTATCATGAGCAAAGCATAGGTTATTGAACCTTCCATTTTAAAATGAAGCTCATTTTATTCTAATCCAGATTCTTCAATAAAATTTTGCCAGCTTAAAATTTATAATATAATTAGTGGTAAGCTTACCTCATAAAATCAGATTAACTTTCATTCTCTTATCCTTTAGTAAATTGATAAAAAAAGAGTTATTTTCCACTAAGCTAAAAAAATTATAGTTTTGAGGACAGCAACTGAGACAATTTTATGTCATATACCAGTGATGGCTAACCTTTTTGCTGTCGGGTGCCAAAAGCAGGGGGAGCAGGGGGGCATTGTGCTTGAGCGTGCCCACACCC
>JANHFK010004392.1:37765-53252 GCA_036250565.1 Sibynophis collaris
CAGTTAAATATTTTCGGGGAGGGCTTATTTTTGGAGGGGGGGCTTATTTAAGCGCATGCGCTCAACAGCCCGACTGGGCTTATGATCAGGGGATGTCTTCTTTTAAGGGACACTGGTGTTCATGTTGGCGGCTTTCTTTTCAGGCCATACAGGACATCAACAACCTGAAGCGGTTCATCCGGCAGGCAGAAATGAGCCATTACGCCTTGTTCAAGTGCTACCTGTTTCTAAAAAACTCTGGCAGCGGCGACGTGCTCTTGAAGATTGTCAAAGTAGAATATGCAGAAGTGCAGGAAGCCCGGAATGTCATCAGTGTGCTGGAAGAATTCATGAGAGACCAGCCTGGAGCTTAAATCCTCCTTCTGAACCGAGAATGGCTTGTACAGTACCGGGTGAGCCTGCCTCCATGTAGAATCACAGTGCTTGAGCATGTAGGCCATTTTTTTGTGTTAAATCATGTGAACTTACCATGGAGAACTGATCTCAGTCCCAGTTCCTCACAGTACACCAACGCGTGGTCCAAAAAGAAAACCCTTCTCACAGCATCTACTGCGAAGTTGAGTTCAATTGGTTATTTGTTGGTATGGGAACAAGCGGAGTGTTCAGGCACTCACCCTCCTCCCTGCTTTCTCTTGTCTGGTCTGGCTTGTAAAACCATAGTTTGTTTCCCTGTAGTATCCAAACTGTGGTTTTAGGCTTTCCTTATACACCGCAGTCGAAAGCGGGATCAATCTAGAGCTTGCAGTCCCTAGATGTTAGCCTGCAATTTTCAATAAGTGCCAGCTGCCGTAGACAAAGAACAATGGGGTTGATCTAGACTTCAGCATCGTGTGGATCCAGGCTATTTTTCCTGGAGACAAAATAAGCGTAAGTGGGTTTGTCGGCATTACTAATCGTGTGGAAGGGAGTGGCCGTGTAGAAGCCCAAATGGCTTATGAGCAGATACATCTTGGCTAGCCAAAAGCAGCATAGCTGCACAACTGGATGAAGCATATGGATTTTTTGCCATTCTGACTTGCTGTTTTACACACACACACACACACACACACACACACACACACCTCTCACCCCAGCAACAAGCTATTTACCTTAATGCATGCATCCTCTCTCAGTCCATCACGGTGGCTGAACTTGGAGCCCCAAATAAAGTACACATTGGTGAAATGAATTATTAGTTATTTATATTTGTACTTGTAAAACTTGACCCCATTTTTTACAAGTTGTAGATAATGGGGTTTCGGTGAGGTATGCTTATATCAATCACTCACTGGGCGGAGGAGGGGTGGGAAAGAAAGCTGAACAGTACATTTGAAATAAAATCTATGCACAAAATTGTTCGTGGAAAACTATACTTACGTACACGATAGAAAAATATTTTGACATTTCTTACATCATGCTGCTTTGCAAGCACACTCTTTGCTTGAATAGCCCTTGATGGGAAAAGCATATTCTATTCAGCACATTTTTAAGGCAGAATCACTTCGTTTGGTGCTATAACAATAAGCCATGGAGGAAGATATTAACTCTGTGTAGGAAAATAAAGGTTCATACTTCTTGCATTTGCTAATTCAGCGTACATTGTGGGGCAGTGGAATCAACACAAGTGACTAATAACGAGTATTAAATTTGGCGAACATTAATGTATTTTTACTGCACAAATTCAACCTGTAAAATTCTGCGAGCTCTGATTTGCATTCTGCTTGGAGATCTTGGAGAGGCGCAGAAAGCTTTCTTTAATGCGGAACTGTTGAGTAATTAGGATATTAAATGCATTCACCTTCAAGCAAGGTTGGCTTTGTTCCTCTTTCTGTTCATTGCTACCCTGAAAGATTGAACGTATCGCTTTGCCTCACCATATTTCACCACTTGTTCTGAACACAGGAAAAGTGGTTGCTAGTAAGCAGTGGTGGTGTTGGACTTGAATTTTGGGGTAGAGGTGCACTGAGCGTGGGGAGGGATGTGGTTGGATGACAAACCCAATTCTGATTCAGGGCCCAGTTCAGAGGAAGAGAATTCTCGAAATCCTAAGGATTTTGAATACAGTTTGAGCTAAAGTATTATTTAATAGGACCACAGTTCAGAGATTATTAAACTGAACTTTAGCCCTAAAATGCTTACCATTTAATTATTTGTAAAAAGTAGTCATTTAAAAAAAAAAATTGCAGATGTGAACCAACCAGAAAACATTGCAATAAATTCCTCTGTGCTGTGAAAAAATGTGAGGCAATATACAGAAGTCAAAATTTGAAAGGAACAGTTATATAGCCAGGAAAGTTCACAAGAATTGGCAGAGAAGAAAGAAACAAGCAACGGGAGGAAAAGTAGATTGGGTGTCCTCAGTCTTAAGTAGTTACCAGTACTACTAATTCTTCCTTAAAAAGGTGGTAGTGGTTTGTTTTTTTTTAATGGAAGGAAGATTGATACAGGTAGTCCTTGACTTACAACCACAATTGGATCCAGAATTTCCATCGTTAAAGCGAGCCACACCCAATTTTATGACTTTTTTTTGGCCACAGTCGCTAAGTGAATCGCTGCTGCTGTTTTAAGTGAATCGTGCTGCCGTTAAGCAAATCTGGCTTCTCCAATGGACCGCTTGTCAAAAAAGCTGGGAAGACAGCAAATGGAGGTGACATGACCCTGGAACAGTGCAACTATCATAAATAACAAGCACCTCACGTGACTCCAGGGATGCTGCGACTCTCATAAGTGCAAGGGCTGGTCGTAAGTCATTTTTTTCAGGGCCGTTGTAACTTCAAGCAGCTGCTAAATGAATGGTTGTAAGTTGAGGGTTCCTTGCATTGCAGGTGGAAGAACACAGCTGAGGGAGAATGTAACGGGAATGTCGGGTGAACGTGGTGATGGAGATTGCACGATTAATGCTTTATATCACATTCGAAAGAATGTCCATGAGGAAATCACTACAATGTTCCTCTCTCGTATCTTCAATATCTTTTAAATTAAAAACATTATAGGGATATTATAATACAGTTCCAGGATTACGGTAGCCATCTATATAAAAATCAGACCGCTCTGCCCCCCCGCCCCCCAACATGGGCAACATGTGTAAATTCTCAGCCAACATGACCAAGAACTACTGTTCCTAAGACAACTGTAGTTCGGCACATCTGGAGGGAATCTGATGAAGAAGATATTAGAAAGCAATCCACCGTGAAATTAAGTATCCGATTGGCTCAATATTCAGGAATCCCTGAGTTTGCTTAACATAGCCACAGGCTTCTTATTCTATTTTGCTTCACCTTTGCAGGTTGGTTAATGGGGGAAGATTCATTGTCGCTCTGTAATACATTCAAAAGTGTGTATCCTTTCACTAGGAGACCATAAATGACCACTCCGGTTAAATTTAATTTGACAAATTAGTTTTCTTTAACTGCCATGGCAGGGCCTTTATAGTGTTCCTTTTAATGTTGCATAATATTGGATGGTAGCTATTTTTCCCCATGCAGATTTAAACTCTCACCTTTTTTCTTGCATGGGAGAGATTCATGTTGAAAGGCTAATTTGACTACATAGAGTTGGGGAACACTGCTGCCAGCAAATCCTCGTTGCCAAATTAGGAAAAAAACTGCCCCAATGTCTTTCCCCATCGGCTTCCATCCTTTGCCCCTTCCTGTCCAGAAATCTAGCATTTAAATAACAGAAAACCTGCTTGAAGAGCTTTTGGGATCATTTCCTGAGATAAGTTGCTCTGCCATTACTTCAGTGTACATGGGTATATTTGAAACACATTTGAAATTGATAGCTATTATTTAAGAAGAAGCTGTGAACATTGAAACTCTTGATTAATCACACCTTAATGGAACAGTTCACTACTTCAGACATAAAGAGAAGAAATATTGTGAACAGTTCTCTTGCATCTGTGAGATTTTCCTTGTTAAACCACAGTTACCCAAAATGTCTGAATAAGTAGTGATAGGAAACCAGATACTTGGAACTACAGCTCCTGTTGACTATGCTTTTTTGGGAAGCCAATGAAGCGGAGAAACCAACATCTAAAGAGTAACCAGTTTCTCCTTCACCTAATTTAAACAGTGGTTCATAGTACAGATTGGAACCAAGACATATTTGGGGATCCTGATTTGTTTTTTGCCTTTGGACATCTGGTTTGATATAAAAAACCTGCACCTTTCTGATCTGAATTTCTGCTATTATTCGAGGATACAGCATTTGTTCATATGGCACAAAACCATTGATTTCTGACCAGAATCAGTTCTAGTCTGTTTCCAATATTAAACACACATCTAGGACTCACTGGTCATTGCATCTGTACCCCAAAAGGGCACCAAATTATAATTTATAGAGGAGGCAGCTGTGTAATCTTTTCCTGCCTTCCTCTATTATATAACAAAACCGAATACCCAGTTTCGATTGGTTAAAAAGCAGGCTGAACCAAAACACTGGAAGGGAAGAACATATTCAGTATATAGACAAAGGATTAAGCTCTCTCATCCATGCCTTTCCTCTGGCATATTGTACTCCTGGTTGTAAACCAGCTATCAAAAGCTGTTCAAGCCTGAAAACATTTTTCCTCTTTGGAGGGGTTCAAAAGACACCCAGAAGTTATAACAGGTCTCAAAACCACTCTGAATGCTTCTAAGTGTCCTGCACGTATGTCCCACAATCCCTCAATATGGAAGTTTTCAAAACTCCAGGCAGGAAAATCTCTCTTCCTGGAACAATATATTATTAAAAAAAATATCATATGAAAGCTTCTACCAAAAAAACAAAACAAAACAAAACCCCTTTCATATACAGATATCTTTCTGCCTAGCATAATTTTAAAAAAACCCACAATACTAAACGATACTAATGTTCACTCCCTTGGAAGGGGTGGCATCAATTTAAGAGCAGGCTGTGTCCATGAAACATCAGCTTGAAAAATGGTGAATGCAGCTGTTTGAAAGATAGCGACCTATCTACAAATCATTACCTTGGCCAGATGGTATCCGTGCACAAGCTACCATAAGCAATGTTCCCTTTTCATGACCTTTCCTGTTCCTGTTCAGTTGCTTTTAAAACTGCACTATGATTCTTTATTATGAAATAAAAGAGCTTGTCTGATTTTACATTTTCTGCTTCTCAGCCGATCATGCAAAACTTAGCTGAAGATGCAACTACGTCCCCACTGGTATTTTTGATCTCTCTTTTTGATAGCAATATAACAATTTCAAATCTATATGTCAACATAGAACCTGACCAGAGCAGAAAGTGCTGCGAAAATGCTAAGAAAGTATAGGATGCAAAAACCATCTGGACCAGACTAATTCTGTAAACGAGCCAGTATATTTGGACCTAAGGGGGAAATATTCCACTCACTGAAACAATAATGCTCCAGAATAATTTGATATTAAATGCAAGTTTAATTCCAAAGTCCTTCCATCTTGTGATACTGGAAGAGTGAAATAGTAAATTTGTCTCAGAATAGATGGGTGGGTGGAAGGAAGACTTGAAAGCTGGACTTGTATATTATATTGAGAATCTTTACACTACGTATCCTCTGATGTGGGAGAAACCAATGTTGGTGGAGGAGTGCCTATTGTAAGGTAAGGAATGTATGAATGGTCAGAAAACAGATTTTCTCTCTAGTCACTGCTTCTATCAGTTCAGACCTGGATTATATTGGAAATTCCATTTGCTGTCATATTTAAGGGCTGATTTCTTATAAAGACAAGGAGGTCAGATTTAGAATAGAATCGGAAGGGACCATGGAGGTCTTCTAGTCCAACCCCCTGCTCAGGCAGGAAACCCTATCATTTCAGACAAATGGTTGTCCAATCTCTTCTTAAAAGCTTCCAGTGTTGGGGCATTCACAACTTCTGGAGGCAAGTTGTTCCATTGATTAATTGTTCCAATTGTCAGGAAATTTCTCCTTAGTTCTAGATTTGTTAGTTCTAGATTTGACAGGATGCTGTTTTCCTACAGGGAGACCATGTGCATCACATTTACTTCACGTTTGTGGATCAAAGTAAGAAAAGATAAAGCCAGATTTGAATTGAGTTGAGTGCTTGGTGACTTCACAGATCCTTCCATATTGATCCTGAGCAAGTCATACAGAAGTGGTTTGCTACTGTCCTCTTCCAAAGAGGGGATGTTATTGTTTTTAAGTGCACAGAATGACCTACAACCTTGGTATCTCCTGCCAATATCCTGTTCCAGTATTAACCAGGTTTGAGTTTACAAATTTTTTGAGATCTGCCAAGATCAGCCACCTGCTACCACATTACTGGGCAGCATGCCAAAAGTATGCTGCAAACTGCTACATGTGGAGAGAAGCTATATGCGAATGCAAGCAGAGTTGACTTTCAGATTTTCAAGTGAATACGTGGAGATCAGGGAGAGAACGGGAAAAGGCCAGTTAATGCTTCCTATCAGTTTCTTTCCAGTTTCAAATTCTCTATCCATTCACCTGAATGTCTAAGCAAGACATGGTGACAAGTCAATTCTCAATTCTTTGTTAAGGACAATATAAAGCAATCCTGCAGGATTTCATTTTCTTTCTGATTCATGAATTTTAATTTCTAGGGTTCCTGAATCCTGATGTATAGGTTTGGTTTGAGCAAAGATGTGGAGTTGATCTGGAACTGTGCTGTCAATCTCTCATTAAAAGGCATTCTACATGGTTTATAAAAACCTGCACGCTTTCCAAGGGAAGAGAACTGCTGACATTATTGATTCCAAAATATTTTGGATTCTGTGGCGTTTTCTACAAAACCAGTCTTCTCTGGCTTGCAAGAGAGGTAGAAAACTCTGCACACAAAGTGTCAACAGGCTCCCAAAGCCAACAATTCGGATCATGCATTTGCAAAAGCATGTTAAAACCTCACTGCTTTAATATTAAAAGTCATCCTGACGAGCTTTTGTTTTGTTTAATGACCTTTTCCCTTTTAATCGTTTTTGCAAATGTTTTTGATACTCTGATCCCTCTTTCAAAGGCCTTTCCTGTTTGGGGAAGCAGATGCTTGGCATTTCAAACCACAGTGATCCTGAAGGCTAAAATTTGTGATACATTTGAGACGTGTGTGTAAATGGTCCAAGCAGAACGTCCAAGCTAACAATAGAAGTCAGCAGCGGAGCATTCAGAAAACCTGTCTCCCTTTTTCCTGGATGATAAAGAATGGTAATTTTTGCAGTCGATTCCAAGCTAAGTTATGAGGCAGGTGAAGCGGGTGAAGAAATCAATAGAAAAAGGTGACAAAATAATTTTAGAACAAGAGAAATATGTTTCGTCCCTCGATGAAATACTGGCAGCTTAGAAGCATTTTTTCCCACCTAGGATTGTATACACTTGTGCTGATGTGTTAAATCTTTCCAGCATGTTTTCAGTGCAATAAGGTTCTGGAATGTGCTTACTGGAATAATGACCAAGAATATTTTGCAGCCTTATCTCATTCTTTTTTCTATCATATACAGGTGGTTCTTTACTTATGACCACAATTGAACCCAAAATTTGTGTTGTTAAGTGAATCATTGCTGTTGTTAAGTTGTTAAATGAATCTGGCTTCCCCATTGACTTTGCTTGTCAGAAGCTTGCAAAAGATGGTCACATGACCTCAGGTCATTGCAACCAACCAGCATCTGAATTTTGATCATGTGACCATGGGGATGCTGCAACAGTCATCAGGGTGAAAAGTGGTCAGAAGTCACTTTATTCAGTGTTGTTATAACTTCAAACAATCATTAAATGAACTATTGGAAGTCAGGGACTACCAATATACTTTACATGAACATCATCAAATGCTTTCAGCTTCCAAAAATGTACAAATAGAAACATCAAATTAGGATTTGCCAGGAAAACGCATTCAAGATGAATATGCTGCCAGCCCAGAAATTAATCTCATCTTTTTACACTTTACAATTTTAAATATCTACCTAAGATACCCTTTCTCTTTTTGCCAAAGTTGCAGAGTGCGACTCCAACAATCATTTGCTGTAGAAATGTATTGGCTGGGAATCCGGAATTATTTAGCACACAACATACTGTACCGTGGTTTGCAACAGTTGGTCCTCAATTTACAACAGTTCATTTAGTAACTGTTCTAAATTACAATGGCACCAAAAAAAAATGACCCAGGACCATTTTTTCACACTTTCAGCCGTTGCAGCATCCCCATGGTCATGTAATCAAAATTCAGATGCTTGGCAACTGGTTCATATTTATGATGGTTGCAGTGTCTTGGGGTCATGTGACCCCCTTTTGCAACCTTCTGACAAGCAAAGTCAATGGGGAGCCAGATTCACTTAACAACCGCGTTACTAATTTAACAATTGTAATGATTCACTTAAGAACTATGGCAAGAAGAGATCATCAAATGGAGCAAAACTCACTTAACAACTGTCTCACTTAGCAACTGAAGTTTTGGGCTCGGTTGTGGGTCGTATGTCGAGGACTACCTGTATCTGTATTGTGTGAGATGGTCTCTGGATCTTATTGAAATATGCCCTCGTAATATCAGCCTCAGCTGCCATGCAGGATTGGCATTTCCAGGTTGCTTTGCTAGAATCCAAAGATATACGGGTAATCTGAAAAGGAGGGGGGGTGGATCAAAGAAGGACACGTGATAAAATGTGCATCATGGCACATGACTTATATACTTGTGTTAGGCATTGGGACATAAATATGTAATGATGAGATCTGCATCATGATGTCACCATGCAAGTTCCATCATTCTCACGTAGCCATGCCTGCTGCGGATGGCTGTGATTCTGTTACTTGCTGTTAAAGTAGAAAGATCTTCAGCTATTAGATATGGTCTCACGGTTTAAGCATCCTGCAAGCCAAGATTTCAAAAAGAGGGCAAACCAGGGCTATCCCTGAAATCTAGAGCTGGCAACTGGCAACTCATGTCACTAAATGGTTGAGTTCATTCAATAGGCTAAACCAGGGACTCTCAAACTTTTTTTTAACAATAAGACCTAAAAAAAAATCGATAAATCTGTGTGACACTCCCCTGAATTATTGGAGTTAGGATTGGACAAGAAATTAAAGGTTTTAATAATTGAATTTTAATGTATATTTTTCATTGGAGTTCTCAAATTTTGTGACATCACAACTGTCCACTGAAACTCTGGCAGTCTAAATCAACAGCAAAGTCCAGGGAAATTCTGGTGTATCTGTTTAGCCTGCACAAGGCTGATTGGGTTTTAAAAAACAGGATTGCCCCCTCTAAGGTGTTTGCAAAACCCCTGCGCCAACCTCAAACCCCAAATCAACAAAATATGATTGCTGTGCTATCACAACGGGCTATGCCTGAAGACCTGAATAAGACTGAGTGTGATTCTCCCAGTCACACAACATGCTAGTGATTTCATTACATACTGAACTTTAAAGTACCTCAGTTTATTTAATCTAGGCCAGTATGTGGTGCAATCCCAGCTGATTTTTCTCTAGACTAAACAAATAAACAAATGTCTTTCCAGTTTTACTATTATTTGCTTCCTGGCATCTGTGTAGATTTCATTATTTTAAATCCACAGAGATTTTTTTTTCCACACAAAAGCTCCCCCTCCTGTCAGAAGAGGTGCATCCCATGAGATTGCATAAATAATTCACTCAGGCTTGCACACCTGTTGAGGTACTACAGTTAAACACATCCCTGATCCATTAAAGCAATTCTCCCCAGTCTCATGTCCTCAACTCTAATGAGACCACAACGCTCAGAATTCCAGGTAAACAGAGGACTCCTAAACAATAACAGGCAGTTCTCTGGACCTTTTGACTGCCACCTAGTTATCTGAATTTCTCAGCCTAAATTTGGTAGCCCTGAATAAACCAGATACCACCAACTTTTCCATAGATGTTGACGGGGCAAGTGTAAAATGTCAATATGGTAGGTGTGACTACTCAAGATAAACTGCCTGTTTTTAATGTGCATTGCTGCATGTAAAAAAGAGGCAGGGCTTCGATCATGCAGCTGGCTGACTTTGAAAAGCCACCTCTACAGGGCCAGCACTTTCAGTTGTGCGTAGATTAAAAATACCAGGCTTAGACTTCAGTTCCCAGAATTCCTTTGGTCCTGCTGAATCCCAACATATTTAGAGACCATCAGGTTGAGAATGGCTGCAATAAAATATATGTGAACAATTAACAAAACATCATTACAATTTTGCTGATTGCATTCACAAGAGGCAAAAGGACAAACCTGTATTTTGTAAACCATAATTAGTAGAATGTTTTGTTCAGGGAGCACATCTACTTCTTCCAAAATTGGTAGATCAAGATCTTGCAAATACAGAAGACTGCAGCAGAGCTTGTTAAAGGCAGCTAAACATCAAGAATATCGATTACGTTGTTTAATGGATTGTGAAATTCTGGAAGAATTCTTTTTAAAAAAGTAGACCATCTAACTATCCTTCTCCAAGAAGCAGATTCTGCTTTAAAATAAACAGAAGGACAAGGACAAAAGCCCCAAAGGAAATAATATAGTTATTGTAAGATTCAACAGCTTCAAGTAGTCTGCAATGACTAAAAACCCAGTAACAAACAATAAAAAAACGATGAAATATGCAGCTGAATTTTATAAGCAGACTAAAGCACCTTCAAATATTTCATTGTGATTTGGTTGATTCTTTAGCTGAAAACCAGTCTCTGCAAGTGGTCATGAGTGAACATCTAAAATCAGAATCCTCCATTTATTTTTTCCCTCTTAATTCTCCAGAAAACTCGACAAATGGAGGAAAGGCTAAAATATTTGGACTTAAGAGACTTTGTGGCTCTATAGAGCTACAAAGTGGATACTGGGCTGGCATGTCATATGACATATGTGGTCTCCAAGCCTTTCTTTTGCCCCGTGTTACAACCCATCCACTAAAGAAAGGAATATATTTTCCAAATGGACTGAAGATTGTCTGGAGATTGTAATCAAATGTAATAGTTTAGAGCTCCCATCATCTTGAACCAAAGTGATGGGTTTATAGCACAACACATCTGGAGGACATCAGCTAAGGAAAGCTCTTCTAAAGTTTCTAACTGTGAATGCTGAAAAAGACAAAACCATCCAGATGAGCCTTCACTGGGTGCATGAACATTTCACCCATATGTATTGGGCTAAGCATCCAGGGGGCTGAATCTTCCTTTGGAGTGCAGCACCAAACTGGTTATATGAGCAAAGGGCACAAGGTGTGGCTCATGTAAATTTCCATGCCCAAACATCTTCCAAGCAAGGATCCATGGAGTCGTCCTTAATATTCATTTCCCATCAGCACATATAGTTCTACCTCAGTGCATGCCATTCCAGAACTTGGATACATTCCCCTCCTGTCACATTCATAAAAAAATAAATCCTCTGGTTTCATTTTATTTTTTTTTTGCCCATGAAGCTGGAAGCTGGGAAGTCACTTCTGTTGTTTAGCCCAAGCTCTTAAGGAAGTGGAGGTAGTTTTAGATCCAACAGGCTGTAGGCAAAAATGTTCCAGAAGATGGCAAAGAGAACAAACACCATATACATGGAAACAAAGATCCACCATACTGATTGATCTTGAAGTCTCTGCTCATAGTTCCTTAGAATGACCACTCCAAGGGTGATTCCAACACCCACCCCACCTAGGTGGGCAACGAAACTGGGATGAGGGCATGGAGGATAAGCAGATGGGTAGAATCTCAACCATACAGCTCTTCCAAATTCAAAGCTCACTGAAAGAGAGATGAAGCAGTAAGTCACACATGCCCACGATTCATCAGAAATTGCACTGCATTGTCCATTCACTGTCCCATATAATCCCATGCTGTGATATTATTATGATGCTGTGATGCAGCATTTTTCCTTATCATTTTGAGCAGCATTTTCAAAGAACAGAACAGCTTATTTTGCAAGAATTTCAGGCCATGTGGAAAGATAGATCCTCTACCATTCTGGATCACTTTTAAGCCAGATTTCACGAACGTGCAAAATGCAACGTATATGCAGTTTTAAAGTATATTTTTAAAATGTACACCGGAAAAAGAAATAAAAACCCAATGACTTGAAAGTAAGTCCCTGTTAACTTTATCTTTTTCAATAAAACATTCCTTTCGGAACAAGTCTTTTTCCCATTACTGGCAGACACACACACAAAAAAGCCTTCTCTATGAACCTTCTTTTCATTCCCCCATCTCATTTTTACCTTGAAAAAGTCAACTGCCTCTTTCTCTTTTTGAATCTAGTCCTATTATCATAATAAGTATGGAAAACCATATTAGGGTTCAGCTATAATCTCTGTTGCCAAAGACTAGGGGAACACAGCTGGTGATTCAGATTAAACGGATAGATTGGGAAAGACTAGGCAGCCTCTCCAGAACCTTATGAAGGCTCTCTTCTTTTCCACTTAAGCCAACTGCTGTTTAGGCCGACATCTCTACTAAACCATCAGAAAAATGCAAGCAAGTCCTAAAGTGGAAAAAAACCAAGGAACAGGTCCGTATCCCTCATTTTGGCTTCAAGGAGCACAAACGTATGCATTTAGCAAGACAAGATATATTGTTATAGAATCACTAATGGGCACATATAAAACCCCGCTGAAGATATTATCGAGTTTGGTAATGAAACGTCTGGGGGTCAAGCAATGCTTGGAGGACAAACATCTGCCTAAAGGACACACTAGTTCGACTCAGAGCCTGCTGGAAGAACCAGGTCTTAATTTCCTTCCTGAAGGCCAGCAAGGTCAGGGAAGGACATTTCTGCTTTCTGAAGCTTTCACAAGTAGCCACCACTAGCTTAGCTAATCAGGAATTTCAATTTACTCCTAGTTTTCCAGGAAGCCATTGTTTATTCCTGGTTTCTTTCTCTGGTTTTTCCCCCCCAAAGAGTGTTGGAAAAGCCCCATACACCAATCAAAGAAAGATTGATCTACTCATTGTTCATTAGCACTATCCGAATTAATTGTTGTGCAATCCAGTCTGGTCCCAAATGTGCGTGTGATTCACACATCCTCTGCAGGTTTAGAAAGCAAAGTTAGCCGTTCTACGTGGGACGGTCCCAAGATCGATTTTTCTACTTTGCCACTACTACCTCTAGGCTACTCATCTGAAAAAATAAACGAGATCAAGAATATCTTTAGGCGTAGCAGGTGCACTAATGAGAATCATTTAATGAGGATACTTACTGCAGATCAAGGCAACGGCCATGCGCAGGAGCTTGAATTGACACTTCATTCCAGACCAGTTCTGAGAAAGAAATAAAAGAATAGGCAAATGAGTTTTTCCATCTGCGGAGTATCTGGAGACAGTCTTGGTTCTCTGGGGCTTAATTTGGGTCCCTTCTTCTCTCATTGCACACGCTTAGCTTTTGGAATGCACATCCATCCCTTCATCTTTTTGCACTGCACACTCACTGCAGCTTTGATAAGGAGCCCCTGAGAAATAAATTAAAAGACTTGCCTACTGAAGCCTACCAATTCTTTCTTTCCTAAATCAGCCAGAATATTGACCGGAAGAAAATGTTTTTTTTTAAAAAAAAACAAGATGTGAATTCTGATTTTATATCTTTGCATTGCTCAAGACCATCTAATTTCATAATATTTTTAAACGTTGCTCTCCATACAGTGGAACCTTATGCTGCTTCCCCTTAATGAGCTCTTACATGAGCAGGTTTCGTAGGGAGGATTTCTGGTAATGGGTTGATCTGTGCAATGATAAATTATGATGTAACCTTCAATCCTTTACAGAATAACAGAGTTGAAAGGGACCTTGGATGTCTTCTAGTCCAACTCCCTGCTCAGGCAGGAAATCCTATACCGTTTCAGACAAATGGTTGTCCAATCTTTTGTTAAAAACTTCCAGTGTTGGAGAATTCACAACTTCTGGAGGCAAGTTGTTCCACTGAATAATTGTTCTGTCAGAAAATTTGTCTTTAGTTCTAGGTTGCTTCTCTCCTTGATTAGTTTTGATCCATTGCTTCTTGTCCTGCCTTCAAGTGCTTTGGAGTATAGGTTGACCCCCTCTTCTTTGTGGCAGCCCCTGAGATATTGGAACACTGCTGTCATGTCACCCCTAGTCCTTCTTTTCATTAAACAAACATACCTAGTTCCTGCAACCATTCTTCATATGTTTTAGCCTCCAGTCCCTTAATCATCTTTGTTGCTCTTCTCTACATTTGGAAATAAAGGCATTCTTGTGTGTTCTCATAGCACATGCACTGGCCAGCTCACCATTCACAGTTTTGACTATTCCTCTCCAGCTGCAAGATGGTCCATTTGCTTATTTTGCAATACCTCATCTCTTGAATGGATCCAGAGAAGGCTTTTGTTTTGCTGTGAATAGCAATAGCACTTAGACTTATATATTGCTTCACAGTGCTTTACAGCCCTCTCTAAGTGGTTTACAGAGTCAGCATATTTCCCTCAACAATCTGGGTCCTCATTTTGTCCACCTCGGAATGTTGGAAGGCTGAGTCAACCTTCAGCCTGGTGAGATTTGAACTGTCAAATTGCAGGCAGCCAGCAGGCAGCAGAAGTAGCCTGCAGTACTGCCTTCTAACCACTGCGCCACCACGGCTTTTATACTATGTTACAAAACAGGCTTTTATAAAACACTACATCTCCATGAGAGGTTCCTACAAACTATCTTTACTAGGAACAACTACAAATACCAAACCCCCAGGAGGCTTTTGATGTTGCCACTTTTTATATTATTATTATTGAGCAAGAAGGTACATAATTATGTTTCCCGGAAAAGAAAAAAGGCTGAAAATATTCTGATATATTAATGAAGAAATGGTAAAGGAATTTAAAACATTCTATGGAATTGTATTTATCTTGCATTAAAATCACCTGAAAGTTTCTACAGTATATGTGCATCCCAATGGAATGAGAAGGAAAGTGGAGATTTTAGAAACTGGAGGAAGGAAGTAGTTCAAAGTCAATACTGGGCAACCTTAGCACCTCATGTCAGCTTCTACAACTCCACAACGCTGTCAAAGAAGAGGCAATGTAGGTAAAGTGATTTAAAGGACCAGGAAAGTCAGGGTTGTCACTGGCTGGGAAATGAAGTCTGCCAAAACAGTGATTACAACTCTGCTCTTTCCTGAACATTGGACAGGCTGGGATGATAGGAGTTATTGCTCAATAAATTTTGGGTTCTCAGGTCAGAACACCCTGCTCCTCGTATCTCTTTTTAAGAATCCTCCAGGTCAATGGCATCATATATCAGACAGGGAGAGAGATACTGGCCCTACATTTCAAATCTCATCCAACCAATCAACAACGCTCAAGAGGACATTTGAAACTCTGCCATTACTTTGGTTAAAAGACTGTTTTCCCAAGCAGACCTTTTATTGATTTCTCTGTGTTTTCCAAATTCTGAAATGTAGTCCGCAAAGCAGCATTGCTGTGGAGCAGGGATCCCCAACCTTTTGGACCTCAGGGACCACCAAGTTCATAATTTTAAATCCTGTGGATCACTAATTTGTAATTTTAAATCCCAGACCACTAATATGAATTTGTTAAAAAAGAACAATTCATTTGTAAAATAATGATCAGAGAACTTCCATTTTATTAA
>JANHFK010004392.1:66628-76797 GCA_036250565.1 Sibynophis collaris
ATGGAATTAATAGCTGCTAGGATATACTGTGCCTGTTATTGGAAATCACAACTAATTCCTTCCATTGAGGAATGGCAAATTAATATATGGGTGTACACATCAATAGCAAAACTTGCTTCATGCTTACAAAACAAATGGGATACAGAATTTATGTCAATATGAGAAGCATGTTGAGATTATAATAATGGGAAAAGGTTTGTTTACATCCAAAGTTTGGCTATAATCCTAATATAAAACTATAATTGTTAAGCTTTTATTTTTCCTTTTTTTCTGATTTGCTATTTTTCTCCACTCAAAATAGGATGTATTTTTTTCTTTTTTCAATAAACAATTTATATAAAATTACACTGGCTATATTTTAATATGTAGATTTTATTATCTTTTCAATCTTTTTCTTGCTAATTTTACAGTTTTGTAAACCTCTTCTTTATTTGCAACCTGTTTTTTCTATTTTTTCCAAGTTCTTTTTCTGATTGTAGAGTAATTATAAAGCTATCAAATGATAATTAAACTAATAATAAAAAACAAAACAAAACAAAAATTCTTTTATTATGCATGTAGAAAATACCATCATGTTCTATGTCAGGAATAAAAAAAAAATGACCAAAGGATCACAAGTAGTCACCAAAAGTTTGATTGTGGTCCTTGGAAGTTCTGTGACAATGATGACAAGAAATAGTTCTGTTGTCTGATATTTTAAGATAGAGCCTCACACCCCCAAACTCTAATATATGCCCTAAAATAGTCCTAACATAATTAAAAGAAATAAAAAAATCACTAATAATTTCCATCCTGAAACCCAGGAAAAGTGGAAAATTCAGGTTCTGCCTGATTGTCTGATGAAGCCTGATTCATTGAACCTGGTCATATTGTCCATGAATCCCTCAAAAGTCTAACACTTCTCTGTCAAAATGTTACCCAGCCTAATTATTGTCTGGGTGCAAGTGTACACATGCAGTGTATACATACCTCTGGAAGTAGGAATGCTTAATTACACAGCTCTAAACTACGGTATTTCAAATGCTACCAACTTTAATATATCAGGCAATATTGAAATAAATATTAAAATAAGCTGTATTTCTCATATTTAGAATGCTTACATCATAGTTAATTGGATTCTGATAGCATTAAATGCCTTCCTTCCTTACCGATAAGCTTTCATCTGAAATTAATCACAAAGAGAAAAATAATTCTTGTTATGCCTGGCTTTTACCTTCCCTGATTGTCTCTAATTAGTTAAAGTCAATTCAGATAGCAATATCCTGGCTGGATGCTGTAGTATTAGATCAGCCACAACCCTCTATATGAAGAATAAAACAGTATCCTTGTGAAGACTGTAGATCACATCCATCCATCAGCTTCTGTAGGACTATCAATAAATGCATATTAAACTATGAATCTAGAAAACACAGGTTAAGCATATAATGAACTAGCTGAATACCCGTGCTCCGCTATGAAACTATGTGATCGGACTTGATAAGTTGACACTTACAGCTTGAAAATTAATGAGTAGTTATGATAGGCCTCTCCTCTCCCCTTCTCTCCCTCAGGCTTGCCCCACAGAAGCCTCCCCTATTCTATCCCCTTCTCTCCCTCAGCCTTGCCCCACAGAAGCCTCCCTTATCCTATCCCCTGCTTGCTGCTGAGAAAGTAAAACTGAAACTCCTCTCCTCTGAAACTGAAACTCCTCTCCTCTGCTTGTGTTTTGCATTTGGAACAGATTTCGTTTCAGGTATGGAGGGGGAGTAGAACTCCTTAGCAACAGAGTGTGTTAATAATAATATAGGAAATACTAATGCTCTGATGGTCATTTCGAAAAATCCTTTCTTAGTGAGCACCTAGAAGGCAAGAGGAACATATGTGGCAAATTTCAATTTTGTTGGCTTTACGGTTCTGGAGATTCCGTGATTACGGCGTGAGTGGTTTTCGCTTTTATATATATAGATAGATTTATGTATCTTGCCTCAAAATGGTGGGAAACAGTTTAGCAACTGCGATAAGAGACTACTTTATTAGGCACGTAACAGTAATTTGGGCCCTGCATTCAGCCCATTTCTTTTGCGAGGTCCTAGCAGCTATTGGGGCTTATAAAACATAATTTATGGCTTAGCATTATGAGTGCATCAGGCCATCGTAGCCTATTCAATAAAGCAACATTAAAAGACATCATGAGCTAATGTGGCTGTTGGTATGTTGTTTAGTGTTTTTTTTTTTAACTTCCTTGCATTAAAGACATTTCAATCATGCTTGGTGTTGTGAGAGAAACTATTGGTGCCCAGCGAAGAAGCCAAAGAAAATGCCATGATAATAAACCATGAGACTCCAGTTTTCTTTTTCCGCTTGGTTGTTCTGATTAAGTGAATAAAATTTCCAAGTTGCAACCAGCCAACAGTTTATGGGCAACCAACTGGTAAATTACACTGCAAAAATCACTTCAGGGGAGAATTATTGCTCACTGAAGTTAATTGTAACAACACTGTCTTTGCTGTAGTTATTGCCAGGATAGCCATGTGCTTGTTAACAGCTTTAGAAAGCAAATGAAAAGTACACTGATTGTGACATAACATGCCATAACATGATCCCTTGATGGAAGATGGTTTACAGAGCTTCCTGTCTAATAAACGTTTGGAAATAAAATAATGGAGAGATGGCACACAAAGTCAAAGCTGGCATAACAACAAATTCATACCCAGAAAAAAAAGCTTCCTGCAAGATAAATAAAAGGAGAGTGGAAGGTACAGGAACATTTATTTCTTCTGACTCTCCACATCCAACCTTCTATGTTTCTGGTCCAAAGAACAGACTCTGGAGACAATAGTACAGGTAGTCCTCAACTTATGGCCATAATTGTTAAGTGTGTTTTGCCCCATTTTACAACTTTTCTTGCCCTAGTGATTAAGTGAACTGGTAGCGCTGGCGGTGGGAGGCCCATCCACCGGCCCGGACATCATTACATCCTGTTTTTGACCCTCTGCGCATGCGCAGATGAGGCACACACAAGCATAGCGAGTGCACACGTGCTCCCACTCCTAAACCAGTAGCGAAGGTAAATGCATTTCACCGCTGATGTCATGTCATGGTGTCTAATAATTTATTAAATATACATTCTACCGTCCTGGTGATGTTGGGCAGTATAAAAATTGTTAAAAACATTAAAAACAAAAAAACAATACAATGCAAAAAAAAAAGCAAAAAATGACAGAGACAAGAAACCCAAATGGGAACAAAGAAGAGATAGTAGAGGGGGGCTTCAATCCTCCTTGCTGAAGGCGCCTTTAAAACACTAGGATTTATTTATTTGCATCCTGCCATTATTATTTTTATAAATAACTTAAGGCGGTGAACATATATAATACTCCTTGCTCCTCCTCTTTCCCCCACAACAACAATCCTGTAAGGTAGTTTGGGCTAAGAGTGAATGACAGGCTCAACATCACCCATCCGATTATCATGGCTAAGGCAGGACTAGAACTCCCAGTATCCTAACCCAGTTTCTAGGCCAGCACTTTGACCACTATACCAAACTGGCTTTGAATGTACATAACATTTCCCCCTAAAGTTAAACACATAAAAAAACCACTGCATCATTTGCCATCTATTATTATTATTAGCTTTAGCATTTGCATTTGTATTCCATTTTTCCTTTGGAAGCTCAAGGCAGTATTTATAAGGTCCCCTAATTTATCTCCACAGAAGGAAACGTTCCCAAGAGAGAGAGAGTTCTCATCCCATAATCACTCCAGTTTATATCTGGGGACCTGAATATGAAGTTCTCCATCCCCCAAAGCAGCAACTTAGCCATTATATTATACTGGTTCTCATTAATATCACAAATAAGAAAAGGTCAGAAAGTCAACATTAGAGGAATAAGGGAGGAGAGGGTTTTTATTTTGCAACTGTTTTATTAACAGAATTTTACAAGTGGCCCAGATGACACCGGCCTCTGTTTTTAAAAGCTTCCTGGCTCTTCCCATTGCTCTTCCTGTCACTTTCATTTCCAGAGCAAATCTTTTAAGGAGGGGAAAAACCCTGCTGACAGGACGTATTTCAGATAGGTAACAAATAAGAAAAAGGAAAGGTGAAGAAGAAATTGTCATACGTGAAGTCTGTAAATATGCTTACATTGCGGCCTCATCTCAGCATTTGTTCTCATTTAGCTATTACATTAGTTCAATCTGAAAGAAGAACTCCATAATGGAATATTCCATAAAGGGAGACTCTTCCACTATGCAAAACTATGAGTTTTCCAAGTTCATTTTTTTCTCCTGCCCTCCCTTCTCCCTCTCGGCATAAATACTGCCATTTCCATCACTACTATCAGATATCCAGGTTCCAAGTTATAAATCCTCAGATGTTTATTGAGCTCCTATCTATAATTTTGCCATCCCATTATAACAATTATACATTCCGCCTTTGTTTATTTTCTCACAGCAGAAAACATCTACCGTCCCTGTCCTACTGTCCCCATTTATTTGTATTCATTTCCTTCGTTCGTATCCATGTTCATATTTATACCTGCTATCTTGTACATGGTTGACAGACTAATAAAATAAATAAAAACAAGTTAAGAGAAATAACAGCAAAAGATCACTGTTCCAGCCACATAACAAACAAACACACCATGTTTGGCTCTATTGTTTTAATTACACTTTTGATTTTTCACCTACCCAGCATCTTTCAACTTAAAAAACATCTTAATTAAAAAAAAAAGAACAGAAAAGCTAGACCAAAAGGACAAGTGCAACACAAATGTAAAAATCGGTGTATGAAATGCTGTCATCTATTCGAAGAAATTCCTGGGTTATCAACAAGTTAGTTGCCTTTTTGTTCTAACCAAAAAACTAACCAAAACCCAAAAAGCAGTCCTCAGTTACGATGGACCCCCAAAAGGTACTTACACCATGGATTAGGAGTTCCCAAGGCTGTCCCCCCCCCTCCCCCAGATCACATTTTGGATGCCCAGCAACTGGTCTGCATTTATGGCTATTTGCAGCATTCTGCATTTTCTTCTTGCTTTTAGTAAAAAAATGCCCCATAGCGGACAATTAGTTCACTAAATGATTGTGGAGTTCATTGAACGACGGCCACAAAAAAGGACGTAATGCTCTCAGCTTCATTGACAAGGACAGTCTCACAATGTTAAAGAATTCCAGAACTCCAGCCTTGCTTCATAAATGCTGATGTTGACTAGGATGGAGGACAAATGCTTTCCTAAAAGATGCAATGATAAACAGCGGGCAGCTTTTAAACTTCCTTGTGGGCACCAAAATAATGATGGCTAACCTACATCAGTCACAGAGCTTACCTGCGATCACTCCAGCAATATAGACAAATCCAATCCTTGTCGCACCATGAACCATTTCAAGGGGAACTCCAACCAGAAGCTGAAGGACTACGTTGAGTCCAAGGTGTTCTATCCTGAGGAAACAGCACTGTTTATTTTTATTCACTTTACATTATTATTATTGTTATCTCTTTTATTCATTAAATATGAAAATCAGTCAACTGAACATTTAAAAATGTGTCACAAATACGATTGACTGGTGCTAATGGTTGATACGGGTTGCTGCCAGATATTGTTCTAGGTATCAACCAAGTACCTTCTTAAAATATATGATGTTCCAAGTAGCGCAGTTTTTTGCAGTTCCGCTGGTGGTATTATTATTATTATTAAAATATTATTTAGTTTAAAAGACAATTTAAAAACACTAGACTGCCTGGCTTCTTAGTTTTCCAAAGAGCATTCATACAGACATGCTTCTTAATTTTTAAATAATGTAAAAATTACAGTTTAAGAAGTCTATCTTTGAACACTACTGACTAGGACTACATGTTTAACCACCAAACCCAATTAACCATAATTATATGTTAATCATAATGAATTTACTATTAATCAATTAGATATGGTAATTAAGACCATAGACTGGTACAAATCTGAACTCGAATGAACTGGATAATTTCTGGCAATGCAAGGTACTACTCCCCGCTCTGCTTTCTCGCAGAGGAAAGAAATCTTTTTCACCAAAGATGTGAAAATAAGAAACAAGCAAACGAACGAATGAACGAACGAATGAATTAATGATCTAGTCTTTAGTGTTCCAGTAGTTGTCTCTAATGGCAGTGACATTGTATGGACAATCCTGTTTGAGAAGGTTGGGCAGTTTAAAAAGGTTTAGTGCCTTCAAATGAGAAATAAATTCTTCGGGAAGCACTGGAAATTTTTAAAAGATGAAATGGGAACTGTTTTGCCTTTTCATTCCTTTCCTGAAAAACTGGCAAAACATTTTGAATCCAGTCATTCCAGGGCAATTTAGAAGCTACAAATCAGAGGCTGTGGAACAACACATAGTGATTGTCAGATGTTCATCCCTGTTCTAAAGAATGATGCAGAAAAATCCCTGACCTGAAGAACAGAAATTAAAAGTCATGGCTATAAATACGACCAAAAAAGAATAAGAAAGTTATAAAAGCACTCAGAAAAGATATTTTTTTATGTATTGAGATGGATTGGATGCTAAAACCACTCAATCATCATGTATGATTTCTTGACCCAAAAAATGAACTCCTATGTGAAAAATCAGGTATTCTATCAAAAGTTGTATGCAAAAATAAGTAGCTACATTTTAAATAAAATTTGCATTGGAGAACTGTGCATTTTAAAAGTCTATATCGGAGAAATGTATGTCAAAGAATGAAAGGAGAATGATTTGCTTTTGTTTTTTAAGCTTCTGGAACAATCAATGTTAACACAAGGAAAATGCACACGCTCTGTTAAAAGATTTTGCACATGTAAACAGCTGTAATTTTTTCTAAACTCCAGAAGTAAAAATCCCACAAGGTTTGAACACTGCGTAGTGTATAATGTGGTCAGTAAAGTACACAGGGTTTTAAGCAACTCGTGAAAAACAAAACTGCTACTCCATTATTTAACAAGAACATTATAAAAGAAGAGATGGAGACTGCAGAAAGATTTAATTCTTTACATCCAGACTTCATCCCCCCAAAAAGTTGGATCCTTCAACCATTCTGCTTGAATAGCACAAATAAAGGCGATAAATGAACTAATTAAAAAATTGCCAATCTCCCGAGCCAGATGGTATGTATCCAAGAATACTGAACAGCTCAGTTGTTCAAGATTTACCATTTGATGTTAGGCCCAGATTTTTTTGTAGAGTGGGTTAAAAAAAAAAAAATCCTGCTGATTATCATAATTGTTTAAGCTGAAGCAGGGCGGTTTGCAAACTCACTGTGTGTGCACCCTTATACAATAATCGCAGATCATAACATTTAACCAAAATATGTTGTTTAGAGTGAAAATGTGAGGGAAAGTTTGAAACAAGATTTTAAATTCTACCTTTTCCCTTATCCTGAAAGAATCACAGCTAAATGCAGGTTTAAATAACAAGAAACGTCATGGGAAGCGTCGCGGTTTTACCCTAACAATGAATTTAACTGTCTTTTAAATCACATCTCCTGAAGTGCCATGATTTATTTCTGCTGATGTTTCTGCTCGCCCAGTGTTTGGCTGGGCCTTTAAAAATGAGCCTTCCATTCAGCTAAACTGCTCCTGCTCCTGCAGCAGCCAAGCGCATCAAAGTCCCATCGTCAATAAGGGCCCATAAAACATAATTAGCTTTCACATGCTCTGAATGTGTCATTCTTTGGATGACAATATAATTGATTTATCCAGGCTTCACCTTCTTTGGGACCAAGCAAACGGGCCCTTGAATCAATGCGATTCATTAGTTATGGCAGGAATACAAATGGGTGGGGCCCCCACAGATCATTAACGGCCATTCTGCCTTAAAGCGGAAAGCTAAATTTTAGAACTGTGGGGTCTTAGAAAGCTTTTCCCTGTCAGGACTGGAACATGAAGAGCACATGTTTGGGATGCTCTGAGGTATCTCCAAGCTGTCATTCCCACCGCCCCCAAAAAAGCAGATCAGCATAATAAATTAAGAGATCCACATTAGCATTTTAAAGTCACAGCAGGGAGCAGGGCAACAATAGATTTCACCACCTTTGTGTCTATTTGCCCTTTGGTGTGTGTGTGTGGGGGGGGGAGAAAAATGGCCTCACCATTAAAAAGCACAAATACCATTATTACTTCCTTTGAGAATTATTTTGTTCTCCAGCTGGTGAAATCATCTTAATTCAGGCAACTTGGCAGGAAGTGATTGCTGAGCATTTTAAATATTACAGAGTTTTCTTAAGAACAACTATCTAAAGAACACCCATTGCTTCTCCAGTGGAGAATATGTGTGCGGCTGGGATGGTTTGCACTTCCAAAGGGTTTAGAATCTGCCAAAAAATATAATCATTCAGTGCCGGTTCAGTCTAATATGTACAGACGGCAGACTTTGGATACTTGATCTTCCGAGAGATTCCCCTGGAAACCAGCCAAGGGTGTGTAAAAAAAAACAAAAAACCACCCCGGGATAATTAAAAGATTCAGCACATTTTTTTCAAGCCACACAGCAGCCTACTGGCAACAAGATACTTGTCAAGGCAAAGGTTAGCTTTTTGAGAGTAAGTGTTCTGCAATGTGACTAAAGTGCTTTGAAATCTTTCAAGGTTCCAGGGTGGTTGGCTGTGTTTAAAGTAAGTCAAGGCGTTTCATTCAAAGAAATCCCAAAGAATTTAGGATGCCTGATTTTCTTCACATATGTTGAGGTTAAGTTTCTGTAGTGCCCAGCGAGAAATTGGAGGATCAGAAAAAATGATAGGGTAAAACCAGTGGTGAAACCCATTTTTTTAAAACTACCGGTTCTGTGGGCATGGCTTGGTGGGTGTGGTGTGGCTTGATGGGGTGGCAAGGGAAGGATATTGCAAAATCTCCATTCCCACCCCAATCTGGGGCCAGCCAGAGATGCCATTTGCCAGTTCTCCAAACTACTCAAAATTTCCGCTACCAGTTCTCCAGAACCTGCTGGGTTTCATCCCTGGGGTAAAACCAGATATAATATAATATCGTTTTTAATATCTTCAAAATAAAATTATAATAAGTGCATGGAAACTTTTATGATGTGTAAATACAGGTAGTCTTCGACTTATAACAGTTCATTCAATGACCGCTCAAAGTTACAACGGCACTGAAAAAAGGGACTTATGACCATTTTTCACACTTACAATCCATTGCAGCATCCCTATGATTGTGTGATCAAGATTTGGACACTTGGCAAACTTGTTCATATTATGACGATTGCCGTGTCCTGGAGTCATGTGATCACTTTTCTGGTCACATGACACCAGCAAAGTCAACGGGGAAGCCAGATTCACTTAACAACTCTGTGACTAAATTAACAACAGCAGTGATTCACTTAACAATTCTGGCAAGGAAGGTCGTAAAATGGGGCAGAACTCACTTAACCAATGTCTCACTTAGCTACAGAAATTTTGGGCTCAATTGTGCTCCTAAGTCGAGGACTACCTGTACTGGTAGTTCTATTCTATTCTATCAGTACAGGTAGTTCTATTCAGTACTATTCTATTCTATCAGAAGAAGGACTGGGAAATATCTTCTCAGATTAAACCACAACAAAAAAGCTCTCATTAGGAAGTGTGTACAAGTGAAATGTTTTCTGCAAATCTGATAGGACAGGTTATTTATCGGCAGGAGGACCAGAATGTTCCAATTAGATTTGACGGTCCCAGTTAGATAAGCTCCCTACTTGATTGTGAAATGGCTATCAGGTAAAATCTGCCAGTATTTTCGGTGTTGCATTATAGCAGAGCTGTCAAACTCGTGATTTGCGGGATGGATTAGTCACACACTGGCCACGCCTACAGTTGGTTTAGTGAAGAGGGAAAAAGTCGTGATACGTCACGTGATGATGCTGTGACAACGCGAGTTTGACATCCTTGCATTATAGTCAGGGATCTTAAGTAATTTCAGGACTGACCCACTGTTGTTGATCTTGTTTTCTGCCTGGGAATCACCATTGATGATTAGGATGAAAGGGGAGAGAGGCAGCTCAGAACTAAGGCCATGCTTCCCAAAACCTGGGTAAATTACATAAAATTGGATAAAAGTGGTTTTTCTTTGGATAATGACATGCAAATCCATTGCCAGAACACAAACAAGGATATTTAAATTGACTTAAAGTTTTTTACCTACACTGGGTAAAAATGATTTTCTGATTACGGTAGTGATTTTGGATAATGAAGAA
>JANHFK010004393.1:24267-36651 GCA_036250565.1 Sibynophis collaris
TATCTATCTATCTATCTATCTATCTATCTATCTATCTATCTATCTATCTATCTATCTATCTATCATCTAGATCAGTGGTCACACCCAATTATCCCCTTCTTTAAGCACATATTTGCAGGGATCAGTGAGCTACTGTGCAAGCCAAAATAATGGCTTGCTTTCTTAGAGATACATCAGATAGGAGGAACATGTCAACATCCCCCCCACCAAAATACCTTGCCATATTCAAATCTACACAAGGGTAGGTCTTTCAAACAAATTAATAAAAATACAGAAAGATGAATGGGAGAGTTAGCTATCTGGGATGCTTTAAAGGAGTAGAACCCACTTGTAAATTTTAATTTGTTTCAAAAAGGTTTTTAGGTTTCAAGTGGTAGTGTTAATATAAACAGGGCTAAGCAACATTTTCGTAGGAGAGGTCTGTACTTAATAGTGTATTGAGAGAGTTTAGACCTTTTTTTGTTTGTTTCCTAGCTGGAAATTTACTTACAGTCTCAGTTAAGTAAAACAATATTCTGTGTGCTACAACCTCAAATGGATTAAACAGCTTAAAATTAAAAGCATCCATAAAAATCCATAAAAATTAAAATCATGGCAATCTTGAAAACAAAATATGTTGCTGTCTTCCACAAAACTCTCTCCTTCAAAAGAAAGGAGAAACAATTTTCACCAGTTTCCTAAAAATTTAAATAAATGGTGGCTATCCTGGCCTCATAGAATCACCTGTTCCAAAGTATTAACAGAGTAACAGATTAAAAGAGTTGGAAGAGACCTTATAGGTCATCTAGTCCAACCCTCCGCTCAACTCCCCTGCACCTTTCTGACAAATGGCAGTCCAGTCTCTTCTTGAAAGTCTCAAGTGATGAAGCTCCCACAGCTTCCGAAGGCAAAGCTGTTCTATTGGTTGATTGTTCTCACTGTCAGAAAATTCCTCCTTAACCTTATTTCTAGGTTGAATTTCTCCTTGGTCAATTTCCATCCATTATTCCTTGTCTGGCCTTCAGGTGCCTTGGAAAACAGGTTGACCCCCTCCTCTCTGTGGCAGCCCCTCAAATATTGGAACACTGCTATCATGTCTCCCCTGGTCCTTCTCTTCTCTAGACTAGACGTGCCCAGTTCCTGCAAGCGTTCATCATATGTTTTAGCCTCCAGTTCCCCCAATTCTTCTCTGCGCTCTTTCTAGATCTCAACATCTTTTTTATAGGGTGGTGACCATGTGAAAACACTACTCTATGTTATTTAGTGTTGAATAATACTAACACGTCCCAGCTCCCTGCTTAGTATAGATTCATGTTCCCGGCGGTCCGCTCGTCATTCGGAAACTCTACCTCTTTGCATTAGTTAGATCAAACGCTCCGCCCGAGTCTTTCCGAAAATTTCCGATAGCTAACGGATGTATCCGAGAACCGGATACGGAAAAAGACGACCGCATCCGGAAGAAGACGAGCGAAGTTCGGCCATCCAAATCCCACGAAGACTTCGAAGCCGAATCGGGCGAGAAGCCATCATGGCGGACAAGATTGCGCAGCTCCGGGCGGATGGGATCCAGAAGCGGTTGGTGCAGGAAGGCCGGGGACCGGCGCCTGATTACCAAGACGGTACCAAGGTGAAAAAGATCGTGCGCGATTTTTTCGGGAGATAACGGAACCGGACCGGGAAAAAACGCGCATGCGCCATTAGAAAGGGAAAAAAATGGATCAAAGTGCGCGTGCGCGATGGGTTGTCGACCTGGGCGAGTGGAGACGGGAAGCCGCGTGAGCGAAATGGAACGATGGTCATTTGTCTCCCTTCGTTCCTTTGCTCCTGCTCTACTTTATGTCTACGTCAATAGGTTGCTCTTGTTCCCACCTTATACACTGATAAATCTGATCAGCAGTGTCATTAAACGAGAATAGTAATTCACCCCATTGAGAGGATACCAAATTGGGGAAATCTGGGTTTAGCAAGGGGGAGGTCACCTACTCCAGCTAGAAATGGAGAGTCGGCAGTCCCCTCGAGATGTTGCTGGACAATTCCAGCATCCCTGCCCAATGTTAACAGTAACAGAGTTGGAAGGGACCTTGGAGGTCATCTAGTCCAACCCACTGCTCACGCAGGAGACCTGTACTAGGGATTCGAACCGCCGAACTGCTGACCGACAAGCCATCTAGCCAGGCTTTGTCCCTGTCAGCTGGAGCTGGCTAATTTTACAAAATTAGGAAGGTCACAGATGGCTCTGCATTAGAAGGCTGCCACTGCTGAAGATATTTTCAGAGGAGATGACATTTGGCTCATCTTGACTGGGTTTGGTTGCTAAGCTTCATTGGGCCTGGTTACTGTTAGAGCAAAAGACCCAGAAAGAGGATTAGAGCTCTAGACCAATATTTCTCAACTTTGGTAGGTTGAAGAAGGATGGACTTCAACTCCCAGAATTCCTCAGCCACCTTTGCTGGTTGGGGAGTTCTGGGAGTCGAAATTCATACATCTTCAAGATACCAAGGTTGAAAAATATTGCCCTAGTTCAAACTGGTAAGTAAAAAGAAAAAAAAACCTGGAAAAAAATTAGCAGCGAGCCAGTTTCGTCACAGGGCCAAGAAAATAATGGCTATAGCCCCCAAGGATCAACCTCAGTTCAAAGGCACCTTTACTTTTGGGGAATTTTTTGTTGTTAATCTCAAGATGCACATTAGCTTCCATTTAGTTTCTTCTTTGCATGCACATCTAAGTGACTGATCCAGGCTGACTGTCTCCAAACTCTAACCTAAAGATTAAAATCAGTTTGAGGGAAAGTGTGCATGGAGCTGTCCCCATACATACCGATTTGAACTATTTCTACCACACAGCGGCTTATGTTTGTCCCAATGTTGGGATTTTCAGAGGGTAGGAATCATTGGCATTGGCAGTTGGGGAGGTGACTCCCACTGAATTTTTTTTGCACCACATTCAAGATAGTGTTTTTCAACTCCAGAGGTGCAAGTAGGTAGGCCAGTCAGCCAGCTGGGCTTTTTTCCATTTGACACATGCTTGTGTGCCACTTGCGCTCAGCCACTTCAATCCATTTCTTCATAGTGGTACGTCAGTCCTTTTTAAAATCACTGTTAGTTGCTTTTCAGGAAATGCTGTCTTATGGTTCCAAAGTTGGAACAGATGTGGGTATGCATGCCATACTTGTTGCCACTTCCTTAAAGAAGCCACCTCTTTCCCAAGGTTAGTACAGTAGCCAAGTCATTAAAGAAAACTGCACATTTGAGTTAAACAGGTTATAACAGTGCTTCGGAGTGGGCATGGATACACTGCCTCAGTAACCTTCCAGTGTATATATATATCCTTGAAGGCTGTCAGAATTCAGGAGAAGTTAAAGATTCTTAAAGAAGGTATTGGCTGAAAGATATTACAAAATTATGTGTGCTCTGAAATATTTTTTCAGCTTTGGAGCTAAAGCATTGCACAATCCCAATAATGTTGTCACTTTCACTAAACGATCTGTGTGTTTCTGATGTGGACACTGTTTATTAAGATGACATCATTGAACTCCGTACTGCAAATGAGTTAAAATATCTGACATGCAGGTAGTCCTTGACTTAATGACTCTAATTGAGGCTGGATTTATGGTTGTAAATCAAGGCATGTGATTGATTTTGAAGTTACAACTTTTTTTTAATGTAGTTGTTAAGTGACTGCCATGGTCATTAAGCAAGCACTGTGGTAATTTAGTGAATCCATTTTCCCCAATGAACATTTTTTGCCAGAAACAAAAAATGAATGTCAGAAACAAGCAAAAAAAAAGTTGCAATCTGTTGGTAAAGTTAAGCCAAATGTCAAGTACCCAAAATGCTATCACAAGACCATCATAATTTAGAAAATAGTTTGTAAATAGCTGGGCAGGTGCATCATAACTTCGAATGGTTGTTATGCAAATGGTCATAAGTCAAGGACTACCTGCAGTCTCTTCTGGTAGATCGGTGAAGTGCCTTACTCACTTGTTCTGCTTCTGGTTCTCTTCAGGTTACTTTCCACTACTGCACCATGCTTTGCAGTTCAGATCAGAAAGTATTAGATGACAGTCATACCCGGGATAAGCCGATGGAGCTGATCTTCGGCAAGAAATTCAAGCTTCCTGTCTGGGAAACCATCTTGCACAGCATGCAGGAGGGCGAGGTGGCTGAATTCTTGTGTGACACAAAGGTATTTCTCATGCCGGTTTTGGGGGAGGATTCACACAATTCTACAATGTAAGGTTGGAGTTAAAAAAACAACAACAGCCCTGGAAGATCATTTCAATATACGGATCACAGCAGTGAGATTACTGTATTCAGAGCAGGGGTGGGTTCCACTTACCTTCGCCACCGGTTCGCGATGGGAGTGTCCGCGGCGCTTCTGCGTATGCGCAGAGCATCCGTGATGATGTCCGGGCAGGTGGGCAGAGCCTCCCGCCACCTCTACTACCGGTTCTCAAGATCTGGAGCGAACCGGGAAAAACCCACCACTGATTCAGAGGTAGAACAGATTTGACTCTACCTATTAGGGAGGAATGGTTGGTGAAGTTAACAGATCTTGCTGAACTGGATAGTTGGCTTTGATGAGAGAAAAGACGTATCTACTTTTATTACTGACGAAAAGCCTGTTATGGACTTTGCATAAAAATGAACTTGCGACAAGATGATGATTAGACAGGGTAGATTGTAGAAAGAAAAGTAATATGATGTAACGTCAGAGAATATAACCGCTGGGAAGAATATTGAAAGCCATTCTTTTGTATCTTTTTTCTTTCCTGTTTTTTTCCACGCCCTTCGCCCCTTTTCTTGCACTTGTTTTTCCTTTTCTTGTTTCTTGGTCTTTTCTTACTATTCATTAGTTTGTGTTGGCTTTTACCTTCCTGTTTAAGTTTTAATTTAAAAAATATACTTACAATATGAGGTTGAGAGAGTCTTGGAGATCATTTAGCCTAACCCCCTGCCTAGTGCCAGAATCCATACTTCAGCATCGCAGGCAGATGTCCATCTCAACACTCCAGGAAAAGAAATTCCATTGTGCCCCTGACAATCTCTGCCACTGTTAGACTGTGCTGTTAGAAACATTTTCTTGACGCTCAACTGAAATCTTCCTTATAATTTAAATATATTCTTTCTTATTCTGGAACAGTTCTAAACAACTTTGCCCTATTTTCTTCAGGAGGATCCTTTAGACATTTGGAGACAGAAATTAGGTTTCCTCACTATTTCCTCTGAGCTATACATATCCACCACCTCAAACGGTTCCTCATAAGTTTCTTCATGTAGGCCACTTTTCATCTTGGCTTGTTTTCTTACGGATACCCTTGTTTGCCAGGGACCTCTGTAAAACCCACTGCCCAAGAATTGATTCACTATATTAGGTTTGGTCTGATTAATACAGAATTAAGAGTAGCAATGATTTTTGTGTTATATGTAGAGTGTACATCTTTGTCCCCTTGTACAAAAGAAAGCAACAAGTTTTTCAGCCTGAATGGTCTACATGGTATTACAGTTTTGCAGTGAAGAACGTTAGTGAGTGTCAGAAGAAGGAAAAAAAGTCCTATCCAAATTCTTCTCTTGTGGCTCAAATATAAAGAATTTGGTCTAGTATTGATTCTGGAATGAGTAAAAGAATACTTGGTTTCCTTCTTTTATAACATGCCCCATGTCATTCATTTTTCCTAATTGGAAAAAAATGCATTTATTTCCTCTTGCCTGTGCCATTTTTCTTCCCCTCTCCTGCTTCTCCAGCATGTGGTCTTATATCCGATGGTGTCCAAGAGCCTGAGGAACATTGCAGCTGGGAAAGATCCTCTGGAGGGACAACGACATTGCTGTGGCATTGCCCAGATGCACGAGCATCATTCGCTGGGTTATTCAGACCTTGATGAGCTCCAGCAGAAGCCCCAGCCCCTCATCTTTGCCTTTGAAGTGCTCAAGGTGAGGGGAAAGGAAAGGTGAGGTCCTCCAGGCTAGGCAGACTCAAGAAGGGCAATTAGGCTTCACGTGTTTGGAGTCTCTGACTTACTTGAGCATATGGAGGAGATGCCTTCTGATAGAAGTTGGGAATGGTTTTTTCTCCCTGCCCAAATGCATGAGATAACGGCCATCGACTTATTTTCAGGGGAAAGACAGCATGCTTTTTGCTATCCCACTGAGGGAAAGAAGCTGTTTGAAGTAATGCAAGTCCTTCTTTTCCCTCTTACCCCACGCCAACTTTTTCAGCATTGGGACACCTTTTCAATTATTTTACTCATTTGTTAGATACGTACATATCTCGCCTTTCCTCCAGGAGTCAAGGCAGCATGCACAGGACCTCCACTTCCCATTTCCCCCTACAATAACTTCCTTGTGAGATAGATTGGGAAGGCCAAAGCTCACCCAGGGAGCTTCTATGGCTGAAAAGGGCCTTTAAGCCAGGTGTCCCCATTGCATTAGTTCACTTCCAATGCCTTAGAGCCTGGGGTGACCAAAGCAGGCTGGTTCTTGAGGGCCCTGATTTCTCTAGCACCGTCATGTAACCATGCTTGTTGCCTTGTGCCACACCAGGTGGAAAGGCCTGGAACGTACCGGCAGGATCCATGGGCTATGTCAGACGAGGAGAAGATGACGGCTGTGCCCCTGATCCACCAGGAGGGCAATGAGCTCTACAAGGAAGGCAAAGTGCAAGAAGCAGCTGCCAAGTACTACGATGCAATTGCTTGCCTTAAGAACCTGCAAATGAAGGTGACTGATGGTGTGGCTCCCTGGGGGATTGGAGGTAGGGTTAGGGGTTTCAGTTGTATAACATTCAGGGCAGCAAATGCCAAATCAGGGAGGGATTTCCAGATTAAGCAGAACTCCTAACTCATTTCATTGTGCAGGTACAAATATAGTCAGTTAGGTCATTTTCATAAAGCTTGGCCTGGCCAGAACTACCTTTGCCCTTGATTGAACAGTCTGTGAATGAGATTTCTTCTGTTTGGTCTATGGGTTCCTAGTTATTCAAGATTGGTTTTATTGTGCCTAAAACGGGTAGGAGTAGTGCTATGCCTTCAGGTGTATCGTTTGGGGTTCTCTTTCCTACCTAAATTTATAAAGATTATTCAATTTTTTAAAAATGCAAAGGAAACTGGTATTCTGCAAAGTTAAATTTTGTATTGTTGTCAGGCAACAAGACCTTCGGACCCAAACAAAGGCTTCTTGGGATTGTAGCTAATTTGCTAATTCCTGGACACACCTAAATGGATTTGCTACCAGAAAATTTTCTCCTGGCAGCCTTGTTGTGGAATGTATGTACTTATCACATACAGTATTCTCCAAGTTCCAGGTGTGCCCTCATCTGGAAAAAAAAAAGTGCCTACATGGTATCCCAAGTTGTGTATACTCGCTCCAGTAAGGAGGATCCCTGCTAAACCATTGGAACCATTTTTGCTCAGCTACTCTGGGGCCCTCCTGGCCCAGTTCCAATTGGAGAGAGGGATTGTATGCTCCAAGTAATCCTATCAGAGCAATAGCGTTCTTCCTCAGTCATGCAGCACCATGACAGGATCTGACAAGCAGCCAGAATGCCTTCTGTACCATAATTTGTCAAGGAGGCACAATTTCTCTCTCCATCAGAACACACGCATGAAAAGGCTCCTGAGTCAGCATTAACTTGATGCTAGCAGACTGGTGTGCAAACATGAAATCTGCAGTGTGTTTTTTCCCCTTCCCTGGCCTACCTTTTCCCTGTAGAAATTGGCATTTGAGATTTTATTCCATCATTCCATCGCAAGATGTGGTGGAATCCTTGTTTAAAAAAAGACAGGCTGTTTTGTGTGGAAAAGGTTCAGGTTCTCCCTCCTATTTACCATCTTTTACATTTTCCTAAGGGATTGGCCACAGGGTCTATGACAACTTGCCACAGCCAATTCACCACGGGACAACTCGTCATGGCCAACTCTCTTCAGGACAACTCGCCATATGACAAGATTTATACTTAATATCGAAGGAATTGTGAAATAGACCCATGATGCCAAAGAAGGGGCAAAATGGAATGTGAATGAAAAAAAATAAAATATTTTAAAAATTATTTTAAAGAATTAAATTGAATTGCTGAATTCTCCCGCATCGAGTTGTCCCATTGTTTGAGTTGTCCTGCAGTGAGTTGGCCATAGCAAGTTATCCCTTCTGCTGGTTACATATGTATTTGACCTTGCTGCCCCCACAAGAAATTCTGTCCCAGGCCAGCCCTTAAGGATCCTGGCCTGTGGGCAGACGTTGCTACAACTGACCCATGCTTTGTTCCCTTTCTCTTGTTCCATGCCACAGGAGCAGCCAGGATCTCCCGACTGGATCCAGCTGGACCAACAGATCACTCCTTTATTGTTGAATTACTGTCAGTGTAAGCTGCTGAATGAGGAGTACTACGAAGTGCTGGATCACTGCTCCTCTATTCTCAACAAGTATGAAGGTACGGAGGCTTGTGAGCTACCGAAGAGCCACGGTGGGTTTGAAAGGTAGAGAAGTCTTAAAGTGTGGCTGCCTAATGGGGAGGAGGAACATCATGGCTGAGACTAGAGCAGGCCTTCAGGGGTCCTTGGCGTCAAGAGGCCAGGCATCCTGCCTAGCTTACTGAAATGGCCGCTTCCCCCACAGATAACGTCAAAGCCTACTTCAAGAGAGCCAAGGCTCATGCAGCCGTCTGGAACGCAGCTGAGGCTCAGGCCGATTTTGCCAAGGTTTTGCAGCTGGATCCGTCGCTGACCCCAGTGGTAACCAAGGAGCTGCGCAACTTGGAGACCCGCCTGCGTGCGAAAGAGGACGAGGATAAGATCCGTTTCAAAGGCATCTTCTCCCAGTAGTCCTTGGACCGGCTGATGATGCTCTTTGCTCAGGACAGCTCTGGCTTTATATCCGAGCCTGTCTGGGGAGACGTTGTGTAAATGTGGTGTGTGGCTCCTTGTCAGGCTTATCCCCATCCTCCACACCAACCTTGGAGGGAGCCAGCTTTTCTTGCCAACAGAGTCTGTACTCTCCGTGCCAATAGCACTATTTGCTACTGCCAGGGTTAGATACGGCAAGAAAGCCTTTCAGATTCTCCCAAGCCAAAGCAGGGTAGAAAGCATGCCCAGAAATGTATCTGCCACTTAGGTGGGAGCCTATCTTTCTTCTGTAATTGATTTTATTCTCCTGTTTTCGCCACACATGGTGCCTTTTGGTCATCTTGAGCACAAGGAAGGGAAGTTACTTTCTTGGGCTGATGTCTTTACGAAAGGGCTGGCAGAAGCTGTGGCTGAAGGGTTTGCTTGGAACGGAGGCTTCTTTCCCATCTCCAAATCTCCTCTCGGCTGCTAGAGGAAAGGCTGGGCATAGGAGCATCTGATCTCTATAGAGACAGCAGCGGCTTCCACGTCTGTGGATGTGGGCCAGAGAAAAGGGGATGCCAGTAACGACAAGTCTGAGAGGTGATGGGCTCTTGAATATCATCCCTGCTCCCTCTGGAGAGTCATGCACAGCACATACACAATTTCAGTTGGGCGCCCTTTCCCCGATCTTCGCTGCTACTTGAATATATAGGTGTGAAGTTTCCAAAAGATGCCCTAATTAATTCATGACTCTCAACTTTCAAGTTGTCAATAGGATTATACCTAGTAATCCCCCCACCCACAACTTTCCTGTCTACAAGAAGCACAGCGAGCGTCTCCGTTGCAGGTGGAGAAGAGAAAAACAAAGCATATCTTGAGAGAAAGGCAGGAGCTCATGGCTGCTGTAGTGAGGTGGCTGTGCGGGCATACTCCTCAGTCCAGCCCTGGGGAAGGAATCCCGTGCTGGTCGAATCTGAGTTGAAGAGATGTGTATTGTCACTTCCCAGCCTTGGATTGGGGGAGCTGCTGTAGTTCGGCTGCCAAGGGACTTTTGAGTTCCCACCCAACGCTACTTAGGTTTGATATATAAGAGAGAGAGAGAGACCTGGTGGGTGTGACTTCCTAATTATAATAGGATGAAATATTTCCTTCCTTCTCTTGTAGAAGCTATAGGAGCAAAGGTGATGCTAGCTGGTCTATCTCATCTACGTAGTGATGAGTAGTGTGCTGTACTCCACCCTCTCAATAATTTTCGGATGCTTTAGAAATGCCCGCCATAAAATCATCACTTCTTGAATGCTTTCCTCCATTAGTAGCAGTTACTGGCAAAGCGGTCCCTGGACCTAGGTTCTGCGGCCACTCCTTTCTTCAAAATGTGCCTGTTCTGAGTTTTGTTCTTGAGCGGAGCGAGAAGGGGAGATGGGTGTGCAATCCTCAGCTGTTTTTCCCCCTCCTTTTTTACAGAAACCAGCCTCAGCTTGGGCTGTGGAGTGGTGGTTGCCAGTGCCTCCCTCCAGAAGGAAAACTCTAGTTGAGTTTCCCCAGGGTGTGTTGTATGTGCTATGTGTTGGAGGAATTGTATGGGGATTACCTTGCTGGATTTGGACAAGAAAATCCTCACTACTACAAATTGGAGTTTCACTATTGACTGTCTTGCTTTTTGATGGTGTAGAGTAGTGGCTGATAGCAAAGGCCGCACCTAGGAGCTAGGCTTCCCAGTCCATTCCCCATTCCCAAGTAATGAAGAATAGTAGTCATTTGCTGTGGCTGCTGGGAATGGGACTTTCAACCCCTCTCACAAATTTACTTGACAGCTTTCCAGTCTAGAATCAAGGACTTGCTTAGTGTGTTTGTATCCATGTGTCTCTGTGTGTGTCTTAGCTATTGATTGCAGCCAGGAGAAAGGGTGAAAAAAAATGTTCCTTCATAAGACCAGAACAAGGGACATTTCTGGTGAATGCAGCTTTCCTTAATTGCGAACTCTAGCTGAGTTTGAGCTGACTTTGGGAAGCATAGCCTGAGGACCTAAATGAAGAAGCTGAGCTATGTAGAGCAGGAGAATATTTCTCTTTTTTTTCCCCTTTCCTGTGGTGGTTGAGACTGAGAATTGTTTCCTGCTGGAGACAGGACAGGGGATGTTTCCTTCCATCCTGCCTCCTCAAAATTTCTATTGCCAAAGTTGCCTGTGAACCTCTCCAGATTTAGCTATAGATGTGTAGCTGACAGTTCACCAATTTTACTGCTAAAATTGTTCATCACCTTCTTTGAAGGGCCATGAATTAGATCTAGCCTATGTGTATTTCTCTCACTAAATTGCAGGGGATTTCATGATTTACAGAACTTTTTATTTCAAGGGACCTCCCCCGAGTTCAAATAAACTAATCTCAATCCAATCCATGACTCCTCGGAAGAAAATACACCTAGTTTCCCTGCGTATTTCCCAAATGTTGGTAAAGCTGTGCATTTGTGTAGCTAGAGCTGCTCTCCAGATGTTAGTTCTTGGCTGCTATTTGCTGTGCCTTCTTTTGTGAGCTCTTGTAGAATAAAAATATGCTTTTGATAGCTTCTAGACCAGAGTTGCCTGGTGATGACAACGATGATGAAATTTACAGGTGCATCTTCAGCACCCATCAAGGATGGCCAGTGATGGAAAATGAGAACCCATTACTAAGGTGTTTTGTGATGCAAAGCCTCCATTTGCTGACAGAAGGCAACATGTAACACAGTTCAAATTAAAACAAAGAGTATTTTCCTCTTGGATATTATCTGTGTGGCTTCTTTAAAGTGTGGCTTTTAACAGGACGGTACAGCTCTCCACTAATTTGTGTTGTTTGATAGTGTTGCCATTAGCAAAGGCACCTTCTTCCAAAGGCCTGTCTTTCTGCCTGCACATCCTTGAATGTCTTTCAGGGGAAATGAGAGGCAACCAAATTAGGAGTATAATACAGGGCTTTACATCTGTACCGTACAGCGTGTTTTCTTGTGCCTTGCATGGCTTGTGAACTTGTTCCCCTTTGTTTAGCCTGGCCCATGTCTGCAGCTGAGAATTAGAGCAGAGAAAGTGGAAAACACTATATGAGGTGCTCACACTTCATTGTTCTTGCAGCCTTGTCATTCATTACTGTGATTTAACGGATTACAGTTTAAAGTTCTGTACAAAAAAATGTCAGTGGAAATAGAAGCTTGAAATTTTGCTCATCTTAGGACCTGTTTTATCTACGTTGCTTTGAGCTGCTACTGAGGAGAACTTTCATAATGTTCTAAGAACTTATGAAAAGGTGTTTTTTTTAAAAGCTGAACTAGAAATAGAATAGTTTAATTGGATGAGGCCAGGTCACGTAAGGCTGATCTGTTCAGGAGTTTAGATTGGGTTAAGCAAGTCCTATGGGAAATCAACAAAATTATAACATTTTAAAGAAGCATGTGTGAATTCTTCTTCCCTGGAAATGATTTTTTTTTAATTACCAAAACATGGCCCAGGGAGAGCTGCTTTAATATCCTCAGTCAAATCCTGATCACAAAGCATTTTTTCTTACCAATTTAGAATTAAGTGTAATAAATATTTTGGAGTTTCTAAAAAGAAA
>JANHFK010004393.1:44219-59643 GCA_036250565.1 Sibynophis collaris
CACAATGGCAAGGTGGGCCTGGTAGGCCCATTTTTCACCCTTCCCAGGCTCCAGAGCCTTGTAGGCCTTCCTGACCCCCCTTTTGGCACACAGGCCTTCCTGACCACCACCACCCCCCCAGAGGCCATCCGGAGGCCGGAAACTGCCCTTTTGCCAACTTTGGGTGGGACCGGAAGTTCCATTTTTTGCCCTTCCCAAGCTCCAGAGCCTTTCTAGGAGTCTGGGGAAGGCAAAAATGGCCTTCCACACCCACCCCGGTGGCCGGAAACAGCCTGTTTCCCGACTTCCAGTGGGCCCGGAAGGCCTGAAAATTAGTTGGCCGGCTGCAGTTGAACTGGGACAATGCTCGTGTGCCCACCAATATGGCTCAGTGTGCCACCTGTGGCACGCGTGCCATAGGTCCGCCATCATGGGCATAGACTCTCCTGACTTTGGAATTCTGTTTTATCGTAATTACAATATTATGATTCGTGTCTTGTTTTGTCAGGTAACGTAGATCAATCTGGTTTGTTTGCAGCAATGTTCCAAAGCAGGCTAATTCTTTTCATCTCAGTCTGCTCCATCGAAACACCAACTACCTGATCTGTTGACATAAAATCTTTGGCCCAGTCAGCTCCTGACCCAGTCGTGATCAATGCTCCTGACTCAGTCGTGATCAATGCTCCTGGCAGCATATAACTAACTGCATCAAAAACTCCCATTTTAGGGACTACGGAATTCCCACCTATTTTTTTCCAATTCTGTTTGGTTTTTTAATAAGCTTCCTACCTATGGAATGCAAGCAAGGCTTCATCACTTCTTTGCCCCCTTTCCAACTGGCTGCATAGAAGGCAGCAACAGCTTGAGAAGATGTGTTCTGATACTCAACACCTCCTCAAGCTATTAGTACTGAAATAGACATGTTTTTCAGCCTCCCAATATCTAACTGGGTGAGCTTTAAAAAAATTGCCCATTGTTGATTGAGTTTGGACATTTGCTTGGCATTGCTGACAAACGGAGGGTAGTTTCATCTAAAACAGGGTCCTTGGGCTAAAAGGACGCCTCTCCAATCCCACTGCTGGTTAAGTGCCGTCATTTGCTAACATGCTACATCACATCTCTCCTTGTCCCAATGAAGTTGTATGAATCTAGCTGCTTAGTCTGTCTCATGGAAGGCTTACCTGCTCAAACATAAAGGCAAATTCCACTCCCTCCTTGGGAACGTTTGCAACATCAAGAAAGCAATAGAGTTTAAAATACAGCTGCCAATGGCCGTCCACATCCTCTTCCATGGATCCAGAAAGTCTAAGCACATAAGAGGAGAGTTTGGTGATCATTTGGATTATGGATCAAAAAAAAAAAAAAAAGACGACGACTAAGATGTCACAGGAATGTCACTGAAAACTACTTCTTGCAGCTTCTTCCACAACATTTAGAAGAGCTCAGCACATGGTACACCACCAACACTTCCGAATCACTGCAAATAGCAGCATGAGTGGGATAAGGCAAGTTATGAGATGTTGATACTGCTTGTGGCAAGTGGCTTCAGGCATTATAGCTAATGAGGTAATATATGGCCCACATCGGGGTGGGTGGGGAAACAGAAGGGGCTTAAAAACACTTTGTCCACCATTGTCCAGGATTCATTTGTAACTCTGTGTGGATACAGATTTAGATATATGAAGCATGGAATTGCAAATGAGCCATAGTCTTCTTAGCAAGAAACAGAGACTAAATTCTTAGCAAAAAAAAACGAAGACTAAACTTAAATAGAGGGTCTGAGGCCTAAATAAGTTGTATGGGTATTTTCACACTATGGAAACTCAACTTTACAGATATGCCTTACACTCTTGAAGTCCAAATATAGTGATTTTTCCTACCTCTCAAACTTAGCCAAAACATCTGCTACAATCACCCGGCTCTCGATGGCTTTATCTACATGTTTATTGCGCTCAAAGAGGGCAAACATATTCCGACTGTCTTCCATAGCCAGACCCCGGATCAGCTTCTCTACCACCTGAAAGTAGAGAGAGAAAGTAGGAAAGTTGAGCCCGACCAAGTTATTCTCTCATTGTTCAACAACAGAATTGGGCAATAAGACGTGATTGGGAAAGGCTACAAACAGATTGGTCAAAGGATGTACATTTTGAGAGAGTTTCTAAGGGACTGGCCTGCAGATCAGAAGGGAAGAGAGAGCTTCTATTTCCAATATTTTAATTCTTTCTTGGATCAATCAGTGACGATACAGCAATTATAAAATTCCTAGGCAACCCAATTTTAAACACACTTCCGTTCTTACCTCCCCTGCACTGGTGTGAGAATTGATCGTGATCTGACAGGAACCTCCTCCGTGGCAATAGACAGTAGTGGTCATTTCCTCCCGAGCGATAAGTGCTTGTATTTCCTCCTGGGAAGGGACAAATTCTCTGCTCTTGGTTCTCTTCAGGGAATCAGTGATGAACTGAGAATACTGGTCTACTTCCGTGTCCAGAAAGAGATCTTTTATTCTGGGATGGGAAAAGAAGAAGTACAATGTCCTGTAACATGTTTTGATTCAGAACCCTTCATCATTTGTACATGGCAGAAGAGAAGCCAAAATCATTCAGAGGCCATAAGTTACTTATCACCCACAAGACGATTGTCATTTGATTTAAAGAAATTATACTAATTTGGGCATCTCCCACCAGAGGGCATTCATTTTTACAGCATCAGGGAGTAAAGAGCGCAACTGTATAATAAAGCAGAGTTCCCCAATCTTTCTGGGTTGGTGGCCCAGAGGAGGGAGGGGCAGGCGCCTTTACACGCACATGTACATGTGCAAGCAGGGCCGTGAGCATGCGCACGATGCTCATGGCAATGCTCAAGCACGCCCAACGCTCGTGGCAACCCTACACTTGCAGCAATGCTAGTGCACATGACACTCACAGTAACACTAGTGCAAGTAGGAGGGTGCAGATGGGCACATGCTGGCAGCCACTCACACAGCCCGGTGGTCAATAGGCCATGGCCCATAGGTTGGGGGCCCCCTGTAATTGAGTGTTAGGAGAAGCAATGCAAACATATCTCATTGGGGGTCTTACAATATACAGGACATAAAGCATGGATCAGAATATCTCCCAGTATCTGGTCTAGTTTTAACTTTCAACTGTGATCTACACCCAGGGGCCATAAGCACAAGTGCGCATAGAATACCTCTTACCTCCTGAGATGAAACTTGAGATAACGGAGGATTCCCCGGCTGGGAAGGAAGGTACAGCTCATGCAGGTCATGAGCTGCCAGTGGTGAAGATTACCAGGGCTGTTGGGCTGTGGCACATGATTGGTTTGCTTGATCAGCTGGCAATAGACTTCATCGCGGAGCCCCCTGAGATCATGGCAAGTCTGAAGGATGCCCTGGATAATGGGGATAGGGTCAGACACCGACTCGATTTCCTGAAGGGAGTTGAAGATCTTCATGGCTTCATCCTGAAGACTGCTGTAGCCCTTCTCTTGCTGCACTGTAAGGAAAAAAGAGGCACAAGGACAAGGCAAGGGAGACGACAATCAGTATAATCTAAATATAATAATCTTTATGAAAATTACATATATGCCCCTCAGGGGGTTGCAACAGTTACTAATGTCTATTCTAGCCTTCTCTGAATTGGTATCCACCATATGTCTAAAACTGTAAGGGATTATGGTAGATGAAATTTATCACATCTGGACAGTGCCAAGTTAGGGAAGATTCACCGCAGTCCCACAGAATAGTGTGCATAATCGCTCTCCTAGAACAATGTAGGATTCTCCACCACTTCCTCTTTTCCATCTGGAAACGCACTAGATCCTACTCTGCTCTGAACGGCAGGAAAAAAAAGACAATCTGAGCTAATAAGGAGATAACGGATGCAATAAGAAATATAATCAAATTGATTTAATTCAAGTTAGAAAAGGGAACAAAATTACCAGCATAATTCCCAAGGGCTGTCTGGGTAAGATATATTTTAAATAATATTGCTATCATTAATTGCATAGGGGCCACCTTTGGTGGGAAGGTAACAGCGTTCTGTGCGCTTTTGGCATTTAGTCATGCCGGCCATCTGACCACGGAGACGTCTTCCGACAGTGCTGGCTCTTCGGCTTTGAAACGGAGATGAGCACTGCCCCCTAGAGTCGGAAACGACTAGCACACATGTGCAAGGGGAACCTTTACCTTTACCTAATGATTCCTAACATTGTGAATACTAAGAGTGCCCCATCCTGTTTACAGATTAAACTCAGTTTTGCATGCTTAATCTAAAGGCAAAAGCACTAAAAACATTGTTTCTTGCTTATGTACATTTATGAATTTGTCTCACTAAAATAATGGATCTTTTGCTTTTTAATCAAATATCTATAGGACTGCACTGTTCATTTTTATAGTCTTTTAGATATGGGACTTGATACTCCAGAACTTTGCTCTCTCGCCAGCTACGTTTTGACAATTGTTTCCCCTCGCCCCCCAAATTTTTTGACTTGGTTCCTCAAATGTCAACGCCCTAGTTACTTACTGTTGATCCCAACATCTCCATAAGGCAGTGGCAGCAGTGGTGAGTGCAAGGGATGCTGGGTGTATCTCAGGATGGGATTCCTTCGGTAGATTTGTTCTACCACTTCAGAATTGGTATTATTTTCCTGAAGTACACAGAAGGGGGCAGGGAGAGAGAAGGAGAGTGACAGAGATGTTTCCAGTGGCTTTGCCTTTTTTCCTCCCAATATACAGGGTTTACCAAAAACCAGGCCCCATTGGTCCATTAACAATAAGTTTTATTTTTTCCCCCAGAGAAAATATTACTGTTAATGTTGAAAGGTCATTACTTTTAATTACATTTGAACCAGCAATCTTCTACATGTGACATGTATGATGTACTAATGATTTAAGCTGCTGATGCAACATAATATGCAGCCTTTATTATGCTGTACGTATATGTGTCTAACACACCATGAAGGATCTACTACTATAAGTCAAGTCTGTGGTGAAAAAGGCATATGCAGCTGTATAATATTATCAAATGTCCCTGATTTAGTGATAGGGATAGGAATAAAGAGGGTTCATTCATTAAAAAAAATGCATTTGTGATTAAAAACAAGAAAAGCTGGTCAGGATCCTGGAGTTATGTTCATATCCAGGAGGAGATTAAACTATGGCTTCTGTGTAGAGCTCAATTAAGACTTTGTGGAACTCACCCTAATGTCACGAATAAGTTGCTGTGTGGGTGTTTCAATGGGAACTTTGCTGTCAATGACTCCTTGGATGGCAGAGGCCCAGCGCATGGCTTCATTCAACAATTTTGTGTAGAGGTGGTATGAATGCTTTCTGCCATGCACAGTGATGTTCCAGTAACCTGCTGGCACAAATACAACCAAGATGAGTGTGTCAATATTTCAGACCAGTAAATAACAAGCAAAGCAATGGAGAAGACAGGAGGAGGTGCTACTCAGCCAAGACATAAAGACAATATGTTGTGTTCAACTACAGTGTGATGTAATGTTAACTGTGCAGCCCAAAGGCTCTGAAAGCTATGAAAGCCCAAAGGTTCTGCTATCAGAATGCTAATTAAAACCTTTCTGATTAGGACTGCTCCATCATTCATTGAACATGGAAACCTGCTTTGTTTCGACAAACCAATAATGAAATACAGTATTATAAGATCTGCAGGTTGTACAATATTGGTTCAAGAAACATCTGGGCTTCTCAAGTATGAATGCAGAGCTAAAATCTAATTATTTTTTTCTGCGGTTTTTTTTTCTAGCCATGCATGGAAGGTAAGCAAGTTGTTAGTGGAGAAGCACAGCAAACCATTCCTCCTAGCTACTTAATTTCCTCTGGATGGACTTCATTCTACTAACCTGGCATTCAAGGTAAATGTAAAAGTGTGTTCTGTTTTTCTAAATGTGAATGAATATATAAAAGAAAGACTGACGGTATACCTGAACCAAGTCAAATAATGATACGATATGTGAGAATATGGGTGTGTTAGTGTAAGCACTCACCCACCCACTGTTGTGATATAACCTGTTAATTTAGCTAGCACTGCGTGTTTGCTTTTCCCAGGTTTGCTTTTCCTAGTCTGATATTATTGGCATGTATCTCTTAATCTGAACTAAAGTTGTCCTCATGGTTATCAGCATATACAGCAGAGGTGGTATTCAGCCGGTTCTGACCAGTTCTGGAGAACCAGTAGCGGAAATTTTGAGTAGTTTGGAGAACTGGTAAATACCATCTCTGTCTGGTCCCGCCCCCATCTATTCTCTGCCTCTCGAATCCCAGCTGATCGGGAGGAAATGGGGATTTTGCAGTAATCTTCCCCTGGAGTGAGGTGGGAATGGAGAATTTACAGTATCCTTCCTCTGCCACATGCACCAAGCCACGCCCACAAAACAGGTAGTAAAATTATTTGAATCCCACCACTGATATACAGATAGTCCTTGACTTACACCAGTTTGTTTAGTGGCCATTACAATGACACTAAAAAAGTACCTTATGACCATTTTCCACAATTTCAATCAAGGGTAAAAGCCATATTTTACCTTTGAGCCTTCAGGTCCGCCATCCCCACGATCATGTGATCAAAATTCAGATACTTGGCAAATGGCTCATATTTATGACGGTTGCAATGTCCTGGGATCATGTGTTCCCCTTTTGCAAACTTCTGACAAGCAAAGTCAATGGGGAAGACGGATTAACTTAACAACAGGTTACTAACTTGCTAACTGCTTTGTTAACTGATGTTAACAATGGAAGCAAGAAAGGTTGTAAAATGAGGCAAAACTGACTTAACATCAGAAATTTTGGGCTCAATTGTGGTCATAAGTCAAGGACTACCTGCATTTTAACAAACTGTGATTTAATCTATTTCTAGAGTCTGGATGTACCATATCGGCAACATAATTATAATTTTCCTACAATAACTGTATCCAGAATAAAAGGTATTCTAGGGTGAGGTTATGGCTAAAGGCGATATTGGATTCAATGTTGCTTTTATGGAATTCCATGTTCTCATCAAGCTGCTTTACAATAGATGCTTTTAAGTTTTAATTTTGCCATGTTTCTTTGTATCATAAATATCTGTGAAATTTGTTGGCTATACCGGCACCTTCTGATATTCTGCTATTCAAGGATTTTTTTTACTATTTATTTTTCATTTTTCTTTTTCATAAGATCACGTGCACTTATTTTACATAATGATCAACAGTGGTGACATCAATATGTTTACCATTCTGTAATAATTTACAATTATTTCTGAAGATGATGAGTTTAATGTTATATATTTGATTAATCAACCTTAAAGGTTATAACAATTGTAAATTCTCTATTAATATTATTTTTCATGCACTATGTTTTTTCACCTTTTTTCCTTTTTATGTAGCAAGTTATTTTATTATTTAAATATTTTAAAATAAATACATTAAAATTTCACCTATTTCTGCTCTATATGCAGCATACAGGCATTTTCCCACGACGTGTTAATTATGCCCATGTCCAATTATAAATGCAGACATATTTCCACCTATTTATAATTGCACATAATGAATGCAATAAAATCCTCCAGAGTTTTTGCAGGTGTTAGAAGAACTTGCAACTTCCTTACATGGATAGCTCTTACCAGTTTCTTTGAAGATTCTTTCATCAGGCTGGATGACTGAGCAGAGACTATTGAGAACAAGCGTCCCGAGCTTGGTGGCGGTACGTTCGGAAGACTTATAATAGTCAAGGGCAGTGCTAGTCAGTACAAACCAGCGTTTCTTCAGCTTCAGGGACAATGTCTTGCTGTTGCTCTGGACCTCCTTATGTAGCCACCCTGAAAATACAGGATCCATGAACTCAGCAACAGAAAACTTGTGCTCCTTTAGTACATATATGCTCCTGGCTGCTGAGGGGGCTGTGATGAAGCATCGGATCTTCCTTTTTTACTTTCTAGCTTCACCTTCTGACTTTCTACGTAAAATAATTGCTCTTAAGATTGTTTTATGTATATGATGCTCCCAGGGCTGCAGATGGCTTCCAACAGTTTGGGGTATGGTGTCCTCTAAAAATTGCCACCAAGTAAACATTCTTAATGTGACAAAAGAGGAAAACTATTAATCCATGGGGAATAATTATATTTCATATATTTTAAGTATATGAATTTGTATTAATATAATTGTACCCCCCAAAGTTGCATTTTCTTGAAATAAGCAGCTATTGATTGGTTGGAGTTTTTATGTAACTCCAATCCAGCTTCTCACACATTCTTTCAATAAAAAGTTCAAAATAGCAGAGCAATATCACGTATTATTAAATAACTATCAATAATAAATAAAATTACAAACAACAAAACGCCCATGACTCCTGAGAAACAATAACAAGCCAAACACAACCAAGGGAGGGAGCTTTATATTAAGTTTAGCATGTTTTGTTCAGTATTATTTATACAAACATATATACAGCTGCCATGTAGCTTTATAACAACCCTCACAATCCCCCTGTAGAGCCTTTCAACAGTTGCTGGATGACCACCTAATGAATTCCTGGCTCAGAATTTAATAGCTCGCTCTTCTAGTCAAGATATTGTCTCAATTCCCTGGCCATTCATTGCTTTGTGTTCAGCTGCTTCCAGGGCTACTCTCTCTGTATGTGAGCTGTTGTTATTACTCTAGTGACTGGCTGAAAATGGCACTGTAAAAGAATCCTTTTACTAGCACGTTTCATCTTCCTACTTTGCCGGGGCATAAAATAAGCAAAATCCTGATACTTTTTCAATTGATAGTTGGTATTTTCAGCTTTTCCTATGTTTGATGACTTCCAGAAGAGAACTATAGCTCCCGCACCTACATTGGCTGGGAATTCTGAACATGAAGTTCAACATTTCACGCTAAGAAATGATTTAGCTGATCATCTATGAAAATTCTCAATCATCCAAGTCAAGGTTGTCCCAAAGGTGCTTTTCCAAAAGGCAACTTGATTTTCTTGTTTGTTTGTTTTTTCACTGAAAATTTCCAGAAAATTCAGTTCTGGAATGAGACTTCTTGGATGAGACATGAAATGTTTTCAAGGAAAAAAACCAAGAAAATCCAGTTGCCTCTTGGAAAAGCACCTTTAGGATTTAGCTGATCATTTCTGCCTTGGTCATCTCTGCAACTTCATTTTTTTACCTCTCACAATAAACTCCTGCCCATCAACCCTGGATTCGCCTTTTGGCTTCTGTAGGAGAGAGATCCAGTGGTGCATCTCTTCAGGGATGTCACTGTTGCAATGAATGACTCTATTTGCTGTGATGATCACAAAGGAATTTGGCCTGCAAAGTAGAAGGAAGGTACTTCGTCTCATCCTTGCCACGGAAAGCTTGCTGTGCTCACCTGTTTAACATTTACAGAATTTACTTCCTGGGAAGAGAAGTGAGCAGCTCAACTTCCCAGGTCTGAGAGCAGAGATTATGATGTTCACAAACATGCTATACTGCTTGTGTTACTGGTCTGTTAGACATTAAACTAATGAATACACAAATAAATAATCTGTAGAGGCCCAAAAAGGTGTAATACTTTCCCACAGACTAAACCAGGGGTGTCAAACTTGTGTCGTATCGCATACGTATGGGACGTATTGCGACTTTCTTTCCTTCGCTAAACTGGGCATGGCCAGCGCATGACGCATCTGGCCCGCGGGCCACGAGTTTGACAGTCCTGGACTAAATAGCTAGGAAGAAAACATACAAGTTTCCACCTTATCATTTGGAAAAAAAGTATATTTACTATTGTCTCCATTATTGGAGCAAGTATATATTGTAAATACCAGGAACTGGGAAAGATAAAATGTAAATTTAATATTAATATTGAGCTCTGCAGACCAATGCTATTGTACTCTGCAGAAGAGGGGAGCCACCCCAGGAAGGGGAATTGTACAAATATGCGTCTCAAACATGTGTATTTGTGGGGTTACACACTATACAAATTGTTCCAAATAATCTTCTGAGGAATAAAACAGTCCTGACAGCGGAACTGTAAACTACAGCTACCAAATATTACTAAGAGGAGATCAGTAGGTTTTGGCATCAATGATCACACACTAAAAAACACCAAGGCCCTTGGAGAGATACTTAAAATGGATGAAGACAATTTAAGCAGCTCTTTGTTGCAATTGTAGTTTATCTAAATATGTGGTTCATGAATTTAAATATATTTCCCTATAGCAATGCTGCCATACTACAGTAATGTTAAAATTATAGAAGGGAAAAACCCAATGAGAAAACAATCACTATCTAATTAAATACAAAGCTTACCTGTCAGGATTATCAGATGCACAGACAGAATCAATCAGCCCAACATCAAGGGTTCCCTTTAAAATAACAACATGAAGTTATAATAGGAAATATATAACTGGTATACTTATAAAACTTCCTATTTTCTTTCCTGTCTTTTTTCTTAAACTTGTTTCAGATAACCCATAATGACCAAGGTGGTTAGGAACTAGCTGGCTTCTTAAATGACTGGAATTTAAGCACTCTGTGCCCTGCCTCGGTCTCCACTCAAGATGGGATATTAGGAACTCCAAATATCCTTTCATCCATACACAGTATCAGACTGACATACAAACACAGGTGCAGAGGATGTACAAAAGGATATATGATCAATTTCCAGAGAATCTACTGTATATTACACTGTCTATAGCAGGGGTCCCCAACTCCAGGTACCTGGAGTGGCACTGGGCTGCCGCCTGCCAGAAACCGGGCCACACAAATAAGCAAAAGACACATCCGCGGGATGCAGGCAGCACACAAAACCACACCCTCTCCAGTCCCCGGAAAAACATCTCTCCATGGAATTGGTCCCTGGTGCCCAAAAGATTTTAGTTTTGGACTGGATCTTCTATGGTGATTCTATGAGATGCCAATTGGACCACTTTGATCAGCAGCAATCATATCACTAAGATATAATCATTATTGAATTCATGAGAGACAACATAATCTTTCCAACATGATGTTCTCCTAATTGTTGCTCACCACTGCATTCTTTGGATTGGCTTGTTCATCTTGCATTTCTCTCAGCTGTTGCTCTGTGGCACTATGCACATGACTTAGGACATTAAACCAGTCACTGTCAAAATAAAATAACAAATAATCAGAATCCATTTTAGATGGCCAGCAATGCCAAGCTTATGTAATTTACCGGGCAGATGGATCATTATGTCATCATGTGGAATTATTCCCCCTGAATGTTTCCTACAAAGTTAACCAATTATTAAATGCTAGCTGTATGTTTTCTATGGAACATTTATAAGGTACTAGTTTATTCTAATTGCAACCATTACATTTATCAGGTTTTGCTTTCTATTATGGCTAGTGAATGCGGTCATGAATAATAAATCACAAGCTGTTAATCACGATTTGTTGGATATAGCCAATTGTGATTTAACCAACAAACTGCCTGGATTTAGATAATACAGTAAGTCAAAAAGAAAAAAAAGAAAATGTATGTGATAATTTGTCACTGACAGATGGTGATTTTCTAAGATATTGGATGCAGGTCTTTCTCAGTTCTGCTATGTAACAACGTTTAGAAGGACTTAATGTGATTCTTTCAATGTAGATTGTATCATATGTTGTTCTCATAGTCTGACACAAGATAAGTAGGATATATTTGCAGTGATAGGATAAATGTCTACATATTTATAGCTAAGTTATTACTTTGGATTGGAATACAGTTTATGAAAAAGCCAACTGTGGGGACCTGTTTAAGTACAGTCGGAAGCTGTGGCATGGAACATACAATTTACAAAGACTAAAAAGGCCATTAATGTATCGGTTTCATTAAATAAATCACCCAATTTAAACTATAATATGGCACAAACAGATACAATACAGTTTAGTACCTTCAGATGATAAAAGCTTTACATAGTAAGCAGAGATTACTACTATATTTCACTGTCAGATATTCAGATATTAAGTCTTCTGAGTAATCTGCTGCCTCTTGAATCATAATATAGCAACAGACAGAAGCGGAAGTGTCTGTAATTATGTGCTACTTTAGCAGAGATTACACATTTTCTATGCCAGTTCAATAGGGCTTGTGAATTGGCTGCAAGGAGGGTTTGGTCGCTTCACAAAGGAAAAACAGTTGGTATTTCTAGGAGTTGAATCTGCAGAGGAAAAGTCTCAGAGACAGACAAAACTTTTGTTTTACCCCGTACCTGGCATCCTCTGGTGACTCCGCCACTATATGGTAAACACGATCACCTGTCACAATATCGAGGGCATTCTCTTTCTCGTGAATATCCACGATTTCCCTGCAAAAGACCATGTATTAAGAACTAGACTGCCAAAGATACCCAACAAACTTTAGCCTTTCTCTCTTTGGCATGTTTGGCATTAAGGACGTTTGGAGTTCCTCTTGTCTGCAGCCACCAGCAAATCCAACGACAACTGAAGATCAAGGAGCTTTCTAAGACTGGGAAGACAGTCGCATCCAAATCAGGCTGAACCTCAATCCTCAAGACGTGTTTCATATTTCCCAACAGCGCCACTGTCTGGTCTGGATCTAACTTCAACTTGTTCTAATTAACAGATTTAACAGATTAACAGAGTTGGAAGGGACCTTATTGGTCATCTAGTCCAACCCCCCACTCAAGCAGAAGACCCTACACTATTTCTGACAAATGGCAGTCCAATCTCTTCTTGAAAGTCTCAAGTGATGAAGCTGCCACAATTTCCGAAGGCAAACTGTTCCTTTGGTTGATTGTTCTCACTGTCAGGAAGTTCCTCCTTATTTCTAGGTCGAATCACCTAATTCACCTAACAGTTATTAAATGCAAATAATATTGAAGTATTCTAAAGGCTTCCTTGGATTAAGGAATAGTAGAAATTAGTTTCATCAAAATACTAATAATGTCCCACTCTACAACACCTGATGTCTTCCATCAATTTCATATAGCTATTGAGCAGCATGGGGAATAAGACGCAACATGTGAGGTAAGTGAACAGTAATGTCCCAGGAGCATTTATGGACATAAACGGTGGGAAAAATGTGTATTCCCAAGGACCAATGCGACTAGACAATTCAGAAGGATATCACAGTTAGTGGTATCATTAGTTTAGCACTTCCTCCATATTGCTATGTATGTTTTCCACCTGAAAATGACTAATGATAATACATTAGTTTTTGGTAAAGGTTTAGACCAGAGTTAACCGCTCCTTACATTTGGCTAGTTTGAGGATCTATTGTAGCTCTCAAGGCTGTTTTTTTTTCAGACAAAGAGGTTAGAAAAATCCAAATAGAAGTAGGAAAGTAGCCTAACGTTAAAGATGGCGCTAATGGAAAGTTAGAAGGGACAAGAGGGTAAAGAGCCCTCTTTACAAGTAATGAGTATCATAGAGAAATATAGGAGTCAAACTGACTAGAGAGTTTTCAGACAAGACGAACAATTTTCCATCAATGAGAACATTGGAATTCAAAAGTTTAAAATATCCCCCTTCAGAGACATGCCAATTTTCTTTCACAGCGTTTGAGCTACGTTTGAAGTACTCTGGGACTTAGATCCTAAAATTATTTCTCTGAAGACCAGGCTGCTGAGAATTCTGCTCTTTTCCTTCCAACAGTGAACAAAGAAGTAAAATAATGAGTTAGGTTAAATGGCCGAGCCTTGTTTTCCTTGAAAGGAGAGACATAATAGCACCGCCCGTACTTTGCTTTCCTGATATCAATTGTTCCTTTCAGCTTTTCTTCACTGTCATTCTCAAAATACATCAGCTTGGCTTCTCTCAGGACAAACCAGCGCCGTTTCCAATTCCGTCGAGATAACGTGGACATGCCTCCTCCTTTCTTATAAAGCCAGCCTGACTTTAAGGCCTCCTGTTTGGCTCGGAACCACATAAAGGCCTCATTTTTTAGGACACACCAACGCCGCCTCCAGGGGTTCATCAATCCCCCTGCAAGGAAAAGAAACCAAGCTGGAAAAATCTGACAAGATAATGATAGATTCCCATTTCTGTCCATGACTGTAAGATTACCCTAAAAAAATGAAAATCTTCCTATAACTATAGTTGATACCTACTTATTATTTAAACAATCTGTATGGCTGTTTACCTCACTACTGTGAATTTGGAGGCTGACAATGAATCATGATAAAAAAATACTAAGCCCATAAAAAGAAGTAGTTACAAAAATCAATATGCATATGGGACTGATAGGCTGTATTGGGCAAACAGAATAGCAGTTACCTCCTGCGGTGGGATAAAAGACATGGAGAACTCTAAGGCCAACAGAGAGTGATCCATCCATAACCATAAGCCAATAGGAATAGCTTCCAATTCACTCTGATTGCCAATATATAAATAAAAACTTACATCACACAATTTACTTACACCTATACTATTTATGATTTTATTGCAAAGGGAAATAGGGGTATTTTTTAAAGAAAGAAAAGAAAAAAAACATAAACCATTATACAAGTTTCCTGTTCTTTTTTTCCCTACAACACAAAGGACTCATACATTTGATTGCTGTTATTTTTGGGGGGGAAAGTCTTTTTGGTATTAGTGCTATTAGCACTAATTACTATACAATTATTATAGAAGGAGCTTGCTACAGTTGGACAAACGTGGCTCCCAAAAAACAATGTGCCAAGAGTACAGGATCTGCATTTATTTCCCCTATCTACAAAGCTCAACATATACTCTTTTAGGAAATCCTGAAGATGTAGGGTCCTGAAAATAACTTATCTCAAAAATGGGAGGAGTGTCTTAGATTCACTGAGAATATAGTAAAATGAAGACAAATCATTTTTTTCCTGTCTGCTTTACCCTTTAAGACAGAGTTCATCTTAAGTTCAGGGCTGTCTTCCTTTGAGGTAAATTATGTAGTTTTCACTTTAGCCTCAGCCACGGAAGTATGATACACAGAAATAAGATAGCTTCTCCTTATACTATCTTTGAAGCTGTTTGGGAAAGGGATGGAGAAAGCATTGCAAATAAATTATTAACCTATATTTGGAGTGGGAAGCATTATCTTGGTGTCAGGACATTATCTCATCGGATGCCTATGGCTATTGGCCAAGTAATTTGATAATATTAGAGCTAGCTACAAATGAAAGGGTTTTTAAACTTTAAGAAAAGCCACAGGACAGCCCTGACAAAATAGCCAGAATAGAGTATGTGGGGTGGGAGTCGGATGGGAGGCTGACACATGGCAGGAAGGAGAGGAGAGAAAGAAAATACCTGTGGGCATTTATAGAATACCTGGAGGGGTGTATGTGTATGCATAAGAAATATCTGGACCTTCTTCATTCTAATATGAAACTCAGTGTATCTACTCATACCAAATCTGCCACCAAATCCCGCCCAAAGACCAATACGCTCCCACAGAGCGGGCCTTCTGAGGGCCCCGTCGGCGAAACAATGCCGGCTGGCGACCCCGAGGGGAAGAGCCTTCTCTGTGGCGGCCCCTACCCTCTGGAATG